>VXCM01002273.1:0-78102 GCA_014773175.1 Lucifuga dentata
CATTTATTCAGGCTTGGGACCGACACAAGGAGGACACTGGCTTGTGCCCCCTTGAGGCTGCATTAAATGTATAGTAAGACTATTGTAAGTGTATAAAGACTATAGTAATTGTATAGTAAGACTGCAGTAAGTGTATATAAAGACTATAATAAGTGTATCGTAAGACTATAGTAAATGTATAGTAAGACTATAGTAAGTATATAAAAAGACTATAGTAAGTGAATGAAAAAACTACAGTAAGTGTATAGTAAGACTGTAGTAAGTGTATAGTAAGACTATAGTAAGTGTATAAAGACTATAGTAAGACTATAGTAAGTGTATAAAACACTATATTAAGTGTATAGTAAGACTAATAAGTGTATAAAAAGACTAGTAAGTGTATAGTAAGACATAAGTATATAAAAAGACTATAGTAAGTGTATAGTAAGGCTATAGTAAGTTTATAGTACGACTGTAGTAAGTGTATGAAAAAACTATAGTAAGTGTATAGTAAGACTGTAGTAAGTGTATAGTAAGATTATAGTAGGTGTATAGTAAGTGTATAAAAAGACTATAGTAATTGTATAAAAAGACTATAGTAAGTGTATGAAAAAACTATAGTAAGTGTATACTAAGACTGTAGTAAGTGTATAGTAAGATTATAGTAAATGTATAGTAAGACTGTAGTAAGTGTAATAAAAGACTATAGTAAGTGTATAGTCAAACTGTAATAAGTGTATAGTAAGACTAATAAGTGTATAAAAAGACTATAGTAAGTTTATAGTAAGGCTACAATAAGTGTATAAAACACTATATTAAGTGTATAGTAAGACTAAAGTGTAGAAAAAGACTATAGTAAGTGTATAGTAAGGCTACAGTAAGTGTATANGTATAGTAAGACTAAAGTGTAGAAAAAGACTATAGTAAGTGTATAGTAAGGCTACAGTAAGTGTATAGTAAGACTATAGTAAGTGCATAAAAAGACTATAATAAGTGTATAGTAAGACTGTAGTAAGTGTACAGTAAGACTATAGTAAGTGTATAGTAAGGCTACAGTAAGTGTACAGTAAGACTATAGTAAGCGTATAAAAAGATTATAGTAAGTGTACAGTAAGAGTATAGTAAGTGTATAAAAAGACTATAGTAAGTGTATAGTAAGACTATAGTAAGTGCATAGTAAGACTGTAGTAAGTGTATAGTAAGGCTACAGTAAGTGTACAGTAAGACTATAGTAAGCGTATAAAAAGATTATAGTAAGTGTACAGTAAGAGTATAGTAAGTGTATAAAAAGACTATAGTAAGTGTATAGTAAGGCTACAGTAAGTGTATAAAACACTATAGTAAGTGTATAGTAAGACTATAGTAAGTGTATAGTAAGACTATAATAAGTGTATGAAAAGACTATAGTAATTGTATAGTAAGGCTAAAGTAAGTGTATAGTGAGACTATATTAAGTGTATAAAGGACTATAGTAAGTGTACAGTAAGACTACAGTAAGTGTATAGTAAGACTATAGTAAGTGTATAAAAAGACTATAATAAGTGTATAAAAAGACTATAGTAAGTGTATAGTAAGGCTACAGTAAGTGTATAAAACACTATAGTAAGTCTATAGTAAGTGTATAGTAAGACTATAATAAGTGTATGAAAAGACTATAGTAATTGTATAGTAAGGCTAAAGTAAGTGTATAGTGAGACTATATTAAGTGTATAAAGGACTATAGTAAGTGTACAGTAAGACTACAGTAAGTGTATAGTAAGACTATAGTAAGTGTATAAAAAGACTATAATAAGTGTATAAAAAGACTATAGTAAGTGTATAGTAAGATTATAGTAAGTGTATAAAAAGACTATAGTAATTTATAGTAAGACTATAGTAAGTGTACAGTAAAACTATAGTCACTGTATAGTAAGGTAAGCAGTAAACAGTTCTGGAAGGTAGGAAAATAATTCACTGTTCTAGTAGTATGCATTGGGAAATGATTTCATACGTAACATAACGTCTGAAAATTGAATATATTAAGCTCAAGCATGCAAAATACGTGGTTTGGTCCTTTAACTTGTGGACCACATCAGCATTTGTTTTCATATCACGACGTGTTCTTTGCTCGTTTACATGTTAACGTGTTTTTCCTTATCTGAGGCATGAAGAGAATGCGGTCGATATTTTGGAGCTGATTTTTGGTCTCAGCACACACGATAAATCATAGTTTGCACTGATGGCCATGTTCAGATGTTATGTAACACAGGTCAAGGACTTGACGCTCACATTCGTGTAAACTGGTTTGTTCACTGTGAATATTTCACATTGCTGCTGGTAAAACTCACATAAGCTCCAGATGTTTGAGATCAGATTCACGAAATAATGTCACAATAAGAAAACAAAAGCGTTTTTGGTTCTTAAAAACATGTGTTTTATTTCATTTTAAGCCCAATACAGATTTGAAGCAAAACTGAGGAACTGGTAAATCTCAATCCAATCATCATGTCTCGGACACCAACAACAAAGATGAGCCTGAAATTAAAAAATAGACATCTGTCGTAGAACCCAGAATGGAGAAAGAAAAATAAAAATGGTGCATGTTGACCAAAAACGATAAAATAAGAAACAAATATCCATGACAGCAGCAGTTTGGGATGCAATAAACTCAGATACTTTTTCCTACCAAAGGAAATGTCGGATTTAACAGACGGAGTATCCAGAACATCCGCTAAGAACCAATAAAACCTAAAATAATGTGTTAAAAAAAATCAAATCTTCAACAAGTACCATAATTTGGTCAAATAGTTGTGTGTAGGGCTGCAAGTAATACATAAGAGAAAATGTGCTGTGAGAAGATTTACATGAAAACTTCCTGGTCTTTCCTCACAGTGAAAGGGATCTTTATCTTCCTTAATTTTTTTTTTTTTTTTTTTTGAGTGGAAAATGCTGACACATCTCCACCAACAGAAATTGTCAGAATATAAAATAAATCAAGTTGTCAGTGGAAATGGAAGCGATGATCAAAATTACGATGGGTTAAAGTTCTTACAACTAATTTAATGTTACACATAAAGATACGTTTAACTCGACAGCTGTGCGGGCCGGAGTATTTTGGGGAAAAAAAGAAAATCACATCTATGATTGCAAAATATATATCCTTTCTTTTTCAAATCAACTGAGTATAACTGGCAGACTATTTTTGACGCTTGAGATCTAATCTGTAATGTTTTACATTACGTAAGGTGAGACGTTAGATAACGGAGGCCTGACAAGCTCAAAATCAAATAAGTCCGTGTGTACCGATTGCTTTAGTCATGGACTTGCAAAAGCAAAAATAATGTTGGGGTAAAAAAACAAAAAATAAAAAACAAGTCTGATTAGTGGTGGTGAAATTTCAGAACTTCTTTCCAGCACCAGAAGTTCCAAAATCTGGAAATATGAAATTAGAGACGATTTTGAAATGATCCACCCATGTAAACAATGATTTTCTGATACAGAAAAATACTAAGTGGACGTGTATGGGAAGAGAGAATGTCTCTCAATTGATCTTTTAATTACAATTTTTTTTCCGATATCCTTACGCGGGAACATTATTTTATAACAAAATAGATCTATACTGTCATTTTCATGGAGATGGTTGAAAGCCGTGTACAATATCCTCGACATCGTCCCGTCATTGAGCACTCAAACCGTCTTTGTCCGTTTCAACAGAGAACTTTGCGACCAAAGTAGCTCAAATACTCTAAAGGCTCTGCCTGAGAGAAACATTAGTTTGAAGCAAAATTAAAAAAAGACTAATAAAATACTCATCTTTTCCATCTGTATACCAGTCGATAAAGTCATTTATAATAAAGTGTATTTTACTATTATTTTCTTTAAAAATCAAAAGCAGTTATTTTTTTTTTTAAAATCTTGGCCTTTTGACACAAAATATCCTCTTGGATATTTACACAGGAAAAGATACTTTTCAAGCAGTAAAACAAGCTTATATCGTGGGTCGCAACAGAATAAAACACAAATCTGAAGAGACAGTGGAGAAAGAATTGCATAGCAGATCAGAACAGAACCGAACAGGAATTGATCTTTTTTTTTTTTTTTTTTTTTTTTTTTTTGGTATGGTGCACGTTGATTCATGACTGCACACTTTCGTACATAAAAAGTATTACAAGTCCATTCGTAGTTTTACTTGCCCACAGTAAAGATCAAGTTTAACTCTCTGATAATGCTCGACAGGAAGGCGGGGCTTCCTGCCGTCGTCTCCGTTCTTCTCCTCTGATTTAAAGTTCGTAAGGAGTCTCTCCAAAAAATTAAATTTTGTTTAAAAAAGTACAGTTTTGCTACATTTATCAGCTTGATCCATGGTCTGCTACTGAACAGTTCACACAAACACGTGTGTTAGGCACCCCCAACATCACACAGCTTCCTGATTCTATGAGTTTTGGTCACATGGACGATCGCACGCTCGCTCACAGTCACATACACAAAAACACTTGTGCATAAACACACACACACACGGAGATGACGTGAAAGGAAAAGAGGAAAAAAAAAAAGAAAAAAAAGTGGAACAAGAAAAGTTGTGGCCGGTGGGCAAAGTTCCGTAATCTGCTGCGTTTCGACATTCCGGCTGGTAAAGCTTTGAAAAGAACAAGCACCGTTAGGAAAAGGCCTCCGCGTCCTTGCCATGTCCTCCGCCGTGGGGGAGTCCAGCAGTTTCCGCTTGATTCTGTGCTCCCACAAAAAAGCAAAAAAAGAAAAGAAAAAAATCTACATTCAGACTCGCCGCTTGCTCAGGTAAAGTCACCGAAATGTTTCAGGCTTCGCTGCGTCCTTTCCTCTGATTTCTAGTCTGTGTTGGGCAATAAAGTCTCGTTTTTTGTTTTTTTTAAATCAGGGAGTCTGAGCACGTCGTGTCTTCGCTCTGAGGAGGCCCTTTCTCGTGTCCGTTTGGATGCGCGAGTCCTCATCGTCTCTGCTGGGCGTAGACGGGGTACGCTAGCGTCACATTCAGAGAGTCATTGTGCTGCACTAAAGACGTGTGCTGGTAGTGAAGTACGAGTTCTTTTAGCGAGTTGTACAGGTTGTACGGCTCCGCGAAGCCGAAACCTGACGGTGTCTTGTTGATGACGCAGTGCTTCACCTCGCCGTCCACGCTGCAAAAAGAGACACGACAACAACCGTCAGTCTGTTCCGTAGCGAGTAAAAGCTTCCGATGCAGAATATAAATATATTGATTGACAATTAAAGTACCATACCATCCATTTTGCATGTTTGAGCCTAATATATTAAATTTTCATACGTTACTGACAATCATTTCCCAAAGGATAAAACCATATTTCAGCTTTCCTGATATTTTGCAGAATCTCTTAATCTTTCAAAATAAAATATTCAAATGATACACCCACCTTAAAAATCCATGTTTCTCCTGCTAATAGTTACGCAGCCTTATGAAGTCACGGTCCTTTAAATTTTTCCATAAACACAGGTCTTCTTTTGGGACTATATTTTCTGGTGGAGGCATACATTCACTCCACGCTTTTTATTGCGCTTAAATGCTAAAAAATTGAAACTTCTGGAAAAAAAAAAAACCCTGAATACCTGTCTTGTTGGTGATGATGGATTACCTATCCCAAGAACATTTCAAGTATCAACAAGTTGATTTTAATAGCAGAATGAACTGAAACCAATGGAGGTCTGGAAGGTAGGAAAAACATTTTTAATTCACTGTTCCAGTAGTATGCTTTGAGAAATGACTGTCAGTAGCGTTACATGTATGAATATTGAATATATTAGGCTCAAAGATGAAAAATGGGTGGTATGGTCCTTTAAAATTCGTTGCTACATACACAACGCTGCAGGCGTAGCATCCCGCCTTGCTGCTGTCCCGGACCAGGAATGTTCCGTCTCTCTTGCCCTGGAGGAGAGCTTCCGCCTGGAGTCTGTTGATGTTGCCTAGTTTCCAGGACCGCTCGTCGTGATGAGGAAGGTCTTCATCATCGTCTACCATAGAGTATTGACTATAAAAAAAAAAGGCATTTATAAAATGTAAGTGAAGGCATTAGTGTGTTGTGCTGGTAAGTTTTTTTTTTATTTAAATGCTACTCACTCTTCCGTGTTCTCATTCTTGATTCCTAACCACTCGTTAAGTTTCTTCTGTCTGACTCCCTTCTGGGTCAACCACCTGCAAGAGAAAAGCCGTGGACGTCAGAAACCAGGACAGATCCATTTTCATTTCCTCCAGAGGCAAGTGGAGCCCTGAGCGGCACCGTACTTACATCAGATACTGGTCTCTGGTCTTCCTCAGCTGGATTAGGTCGGGCTTGATGCTGTTCATCCTCTTGTCGATCTCTCTGTAATCTGCAGCCTGTTTCTTCAGATCTTCCTCCAGTCGGCGCTTGCTGTCGACGATTTCGCTAATCCTGGACTTCAGCTTCTCGTAGTTTCCCATGATCCTGAAAGATGCAAATACAAATGAGCATTTCTGTTTGCCCGGCCGCCGTCACTTCCTGTCGCGCGATGCAGCGAATGGAGTTTCCGCTCACCTCTGGATCTCCTTGTCGTTTCCTTCTCTTCGGAATTTCTCGATGTACTCCTTGCTGTACCGCTCTTGCGTCTGGCATTGCTCCTCGAAAATCTTTATGGTTTCGTTGAATGCCTCTATGGCCGTCCTTTTCATTTGGATTTCCTGAAAGCACAAGCCCAGCGTTAGCGTACGATGGTCATCCTCAAAGTCCGGACTCTGGACCGAACCACAACTGTGTCCGGACTCTCAGCAAATTATACTTTTCACGTGTATTATTTGTATTATCTGCAACACAACAAGCCAAAAATGTCCGCTTTCTCCACGGCAAGCAGTGGAGAAAATGAAACTGAATGTCTGACTGTTTTCTACTATCTGTAAAATGAGAATGAGAATGCTTTGGTTCAGAGTCCTTGTCATCTCCATGACAACAACGGCTCAATGAGAGTTGACAGTGCAGATTGAAAGTTTAATAGTGCCTTTAGTTTCGACAGCAAAACCTGCTCAACGCCTTAAACTCCCAGTAAAAATTAGGATCCCAGTCCGACCTTAATAAACGGACCTTTGTCTTATTGAAAATTTTCTTTGTGGACCTTTAAGATTTATATTTGAGAACCCTGGCATATGACGTTATCAGGACGAGGCAGACTAGCTGAGAAATTTTTTTTTTTTTTTTNTTTTTTTTTTTTTTTGTACTCACTTGTGAAGTTCTGGTGTATTCCTCGTACAGACGGTCGTACTCTTTGTTCTTCTCCTGGTACTGCTGGTGGTACTCGCACAGCTTCTTCCCCACGGCTTCGATGTTGTCCTCCTTCACCACCTGATCCTGGGAGGAGAGATTCATAACGCGCGTCAGCAAATCCTCCACTAAACGTCCTTTTGACAGGTGTGTTTTCCTTCGGCCTGGCGGTTTACCTGCTGGTGTTTGGACACCGGGTACAGCAGCTTGACATCTAGCTTGGGGTTGTACTGAGCCAGGGACTCGTTGCGATAGTGGTTAATGAGTTCAACGACGGAGCTGAAGGTCAGGGGGTCGGAGAAGCCGTACTTCCCATCCCGGTGGAATATTTTGATGAGCTTGTTGTTGCCTCCTTTCCTGTAAGAGCAACAAAAACCCCCATCAGACCGTCTTCAAGTGATGATGCTGAAATGGAAGTGTTTTAAAAGGTGACAGGCCACAGAACGTACCTCAGAGTCAGCGTGTAGTCTCCGTGCATCTTCGTTGAGGCGTCTCGGACCAGAAACGTACCGTCTGCAGTGTCTCTGAGCTTCTCATTGACCTCCTCTCTTGAGATGTCTCCCCAGTACCATTCAGCGTCCTGCAGAGCCATGTTGTTGTTCATACCGTTGTTAGTCACAGATGTGGGTTTGGGTGGTTTTGGAGGTAGAGCTGTGTGAGAAAAAAAAAAATTCTGTAAATAAACGTCGGAAAAACTGAGATCCGGCTCTTAATGTCTGCAGTAGACTGACCCTGAATGAAATTATTTATTAAACTTCATTTCAGTCAAATCAAGTCATTGCAGGTGCTAACAGTGCTAACATTCTCTGTAGCTAGCTCTCTCTCTCTCTCTCTCTCTCTCGCTCTTTTCCTTTTTCCATTGATTAAAAGGGCTGGAAAACCCTGAATCCAGCGGTGGGAGGAGAAGTTAAGTGTGAGTCAGTGAGAATGAATTTCATTCAAAAAAAAAAAAAGGGCCAGATCTATAAAAGCTCTCTGGTCGACATGCAGAGACGTGGCCTTGAATTTTCAGGCAGAAAAATGGTGAAGTTCCATTAAATGTATGCATCGTGTTTTCCTTTCAACAGGAAAGCAAGAAAACTGTGTAAACTGCAAATGTTTCACAAATAAACACATCAAAAGCTTTGGAACGTGAATCGATTATAAATACTGTAGATTTAAACCTAACCTTTAATAAATCAGTTCTGTTTAATCGTCATTAACTTCACATATTTACGTTTAGATCATTAAATTACATTTCAGCTTGAAAGCAACACGTTAGATTTTTAACATCCCTGTCGGTTTGCAGGGATGAAATGATGCGATTCACATGGAAACACATGAAATGCTGCTGCAGGTCTGAAGATGTAAATCTGCTACTTCATGACGGCATGACAGCAGAGCTAGAAGCAGCACCGCGAAGGTACGAGGCTATTTATAACCCACAAATCTGCACCGCCTTTGTTCAGCCCCTCTGCATTAACATGCTTTCTACTGCGACACACCTCGCAGGGACTCGCTTCACTTGCGAGACAATCTTAACACTGATATGGTGAAACATGCAGAGATTCACAAGCTGCTGAACGTTGTCTTGACAATTCAGCTTCAACAGTCCAAATAACTGCAGGACGTGATTCCTGCTGCACGTTTCAGCAACCTGATCGCATTTTTACCCAAACAAACCGACTTTAAATCGCATGGAATCCTCATTTCCTAAAACAGACAGTCCATCATTATTTACCAACACTATCCTGATGATATCTTTCATTTCTACTCGGATCCACACTGTCCGTCTGTCAAACGCCATAATCAGCTGTATGTTTTATATAACCACCAAAAAATCCATTTGAGGAGCCATTAAGTACAGCCTGCTCGGTAACGTGTTACATCACTTACCGCAGCCAATCACACTGGGAGTTTGTCACCAACCAGTCCTGCATCTTTCATTTCCTGAGCGCGATGAGGTCATTCTGAAAACCTTTTTTGCCTCCCTTCTTCTTTTCAAGCCTTAATGACGCTGCAGCTAGGCGACAGACCCGCAGTTCTAAAACAATTATAATTCCCTGCGCGGCATTCCAGCATAATAATGTCCAAACATGCATCCGCCTGAGCGGCAAACGTGCAGAATGTCTCCGCTAACACAGAGAGAAAAAAAGGACTTGCAGCCTGTTCCATGCTGCCTCTGTCATCCTCTCTCTCTCTTTCTCTCTCTCTCTCTCTCTCTCTCTCTCTCTTGGCAGCTCGCTCTCCTGCGGGTAGCTCAGCCCCTCCTCCCTGCATGTGTCGTGCGGTGCTTTAGTCCGTCCCACTGCTGGCGCTCAGACAAAGCCAGCTCTGCTGCAGCAGCACGTACACAGCCACATTATAATACTTGGCCTGGTCAGTGGCACCCAGAGCTCCAAATACACCTGTAATCCCATCGTGTGACACCCGGCGTGACGGAGAGGGCCGCCGCGCTGTCCTAAATAGATCTACTTCTTGGGAAGGTTTAAATGAGTCAAGTGGAATGCAGTCGGCGGCGCGTTCCCAGATCTGACTGTCCGGTTTAGAAGTCATAAAACAGATCGCATTAACTTCAACTGAGTCTATCAGAAATAAAATAAAAGTCTGAATAAATTAAAATCAGGCATGTGGTTTTTCTGTCTGAATCCTCCAGCATCTGAATATTAAAACGAAGGTGCAGGAAAAGGGCCTCTTAGAGTAATAAAGTGTAAGTGGAGCATCTATATGGGACTCTGAGATTCATCAGCACGCCACAGCGATGCAGAGTGATATATGCAGGCTGTAAAAATAGCAGCAGCCTCAGGGAGAAGTGTTACCTGACAGCCACGACCCAGGGCAAAGCAACTTATTATTCCTGTTCCTGTCTTTTAAGCTGAGGTATTTTAGTTATTTCTTATTTCTACCCTTTGGCCCATTTCCACAGTGTGAATGCAGCAGCGGAAAGACTTTTTTTTATTTTTGCAGGATGATTTTCAGTGTAAAAGGACATCAGACTTACGTTGAAAGTTGTGCATGTTTTGGCAAATCAACAATCTTGTCTTCAGAGCTTCTCTTTTATCCCCAAAAGACGCCTTAAATCCCACAGAGTCGCTTTCAAGTCCTCCAGCAAAGCTCCATGTCATAGTTTAAGCCCGAGAGGCTGGATTTGTTTTTATTTATGCTAAAGCGTTTTCGGCGTTACGCTCTTAATGAAATCCAGGTAATCCGCTCGTGGCGAGGCAGGTGTAACGTGCGGCTGCCTCTTCGCTTCCTGCGCGAGTTGTGTTGGAGCTCAGCCCGCCTGAGGCCTGCCCTGCGTGGAGGCAGCTAGATAACGATGAGCCAGAGCTGCTCTGGTGTCAGCGCTGTCTGCTCACAAAGTGGGCACTCGTGCCAGCTGCGTGTGTGTGCACGTCTCTCTCTCTCTCTCTCTCTCTCTCTCTCTCTCTCTCTCTGTCTCTTTGGTCACTCCCTCTCTCTCTCTCTCTCGCTCTGTGTTTGTAAAGGAGGAGGTGGGGGCCGCTCTGTTTTATGATTAACTTGCAAAGTTTCAAATATTTGCTGAGCTGGGAACTTTGAGGCAGGGAGGACATGTGGAGATCCAGGCAAAAGGAGGACTGGGGGGGGGGGGGGGNCCTGAGAAACTGGAAGCAGCCGTCAGTTAACAAGAAGCACTCTGTGGAGCAGACCGACTTTCTGGCCAACCAAATCTAAGTGGGCCTTTTGTCGCTTACTTAAAATAGGCATGCAGTAACTGGGAGGAGGTACGCAGACACACACACACACACACGTGCACGCTCATTCACAGAAACACTTGTACATTCTGTATGCACACAGAGTTTAAGTAAACGCTCGCTCTCCTCGTGTTTCTGTCATACCTGCGTGTGATCTGTGGCTGAAACCATGTCAGCACACCTGACCTTTGTTTTATATATCTATATATAAATGTGTGTGTGTGTGTGTGTGTGTGTGTGTGTGTGTGTGAAGAGTTGTGTGTTTATGTAGGCGTATGTGCAAAGGGAGCTAAAATTGGTTGGGGTTTTGGGTCTTGCCCGCCGCCCGTCTGTCCATCCCCAAACTGCCAAACTGCTCTTGCAGGTGCAAATTGCTGACAGCTGAGCGCGGCTCGCACACGGGAGCGTTATAAATAGCCCTAACAGGTAATAAAGTGGTTTAACGCGGGCCTCCGGCTAGCCAACGACACGGTGCTTTTAACAAGTGCTGTAAAAACACGACCGCGCCACGCAATCTGTGCACTCGCACAACACGGGACGAGACCTCCGGTCTGCCGAGCATGAAGACTGATTTTGTGCAGCGCGACGTGTTTGACGTGCGGCCGGTTAATATTATCGACCGTTAGGAAACCTGGCTGGAGAAGGAAAGCAGTGCTTCAACCAGATTTTTGACAACCGGCGACAGTCTCTCCTGCTACAAACATAGCCATTATATTAAAGGAGCATACCGTGATTTTTGTATGTTTAAGCCTAATAAATACTACCATTACGTTACTGAGTGACAACCGAAACATAAAACTGCATTTTGGTTTTTGCGTTATTTTGCGAAATCCCTGAATCTTTAGAACTCAAGTGTTCAGGTCAAACAACCACCTTAAAATTCAGTGTTTCACCTGCTGACACATATGTCTGAATCTAGCAGACACGGAGGTTTTTAATTTCTGTGTAAAAGCCGTCTTCTCCTGGGACTATATTACCCGGCGGAGGCATATGTTTTCTTCCGTGTGGCTCCATGTTGGATCTGTTAAATTACGTAACTTTGATCAAAAAAAAAAAAAAAAAANAAAAAAAAAAAAAAAAAGAATGACCTTTGGTTCGCTGTGATGGATTTCTTATCTCAATCACATTTCAAGTCTTGACAGGTTGATTTTAACAGCGTACTGAAATAAACTGAAACCGATGGCAGTCTGGAAGGTAGGAAAAACAATTCTAATATTTACCTCTCCAGTAGCATATTTTGCAAAAATTGTTAAAAAAGAAATGTGTGTGTAAAGAAATGTGTATGTACGGTATGGTATGTGTATGTATTTACTGAGCTAAAGAACGCAAAATCATCAGTATGCTCCTTTAAACTGGAAACGTCAGCAGCACATTGTAGTTTTTGATGTTTTGGGCTGAATTTAAGATGAACACAGACACACAGCGGTACTTTACGCCTAATGATGCCTACGAGGGCCCTGTATAGAATTTTAATATTTGCATAACTGTAATAACAGAATCTGACACCCACCTGTACCTGGGTTACCTGCAAGTTCAAAGGAGAACTTTGAACTTTATTTTTAACTTTGAAAGGATATAGCCCCAAACTTCCTCACTCACCCTCTTGAAGTCCTACTTTACTTAAAACAAAAAAAAAAAAAAANAAAAAAAAAAAAAAAGTCAGCATGGTCATGAATTAAGAGCATTTCACGTTCCATAGGGCCGTTTTTATCTCTATGGTGGCTATAGATTAGCTCAAAGTCTCAATGTCTTTGCAGGTTATGTCTCGATGCATCTTCTGCAGAGGATGCTTGCTTTCTATACATCCATTATTAATCCCGACCGAGCCATGTGATGGAAATGCAGCCGTTTCCTGCGTTTCCTCGGCATATTCAGTATTCATGTTGTTGGCTGCGTACCAGCGTTGAATAACTTTGTGGATGATGCGTTCAAAGTCAAGCAAAAGCTGAAGCTGTCAACTAACCTGGAGCTGCCTGATTTTCATTCCATTCGCTGGTCACCAGAACCTCGATGATTTTGACGTGAGCATCCAGGCTGGGTTCGCAGCTGTGGGGGAAGAAAAAAAAAAAAAGTTAAATGAAGTCTGTATGTTAAATGGCAGGTGACTGTCACATCTTAACCCCTTGTACCCGAGCGGTCCCGGTACCAGGATTTTAATGGTGTTTTCATGAAACACCATTCATAGAGGGCGTATCGGTCAACCAACTAACGCGATAGCTGACTACGTGAGTTTTATGGTCACGTGAGGTTCCAAATGAGTGGTCACATGACCCAGGGAGCCAATAGTCACTGAGTTAGAGGCATGCGTAATGCGTAAGTCAGCGGCGCACATTCTTCCCCGGAGCGCGTGTAGCTGCATGACGAATAACGCTAGTGAGAGAGAAACGAGTATCGGAATGGATTGGACGTCTGAAGATGGCAGAAGCCTGACTTTTGTGTTCTCAGGAAATATTTTGGCTGTCCTTACTGAATACTTGCAAATAGTTTTGTGGGTTTTTTTCTGTTTTGACGTTTTTGTGCTTTAGAAAATAGTTTTACAAGCGTCAGTTTCTATAAGCCTGATAAGTTGATTATTATATGTTGTTATTTTTTGTCATGTTGTGCAATAAAAAAAAACTCATTTTGGAGGTAAAAGTTAAATGTTGGTGAAAAGCAATATTTCACAGACACATTACTTGTACCTGATGTAGAAACGCCGTTTGGCTCACTGGCGCCCTCTAGGCCGTCTAGTACAACTACGACTAAAATGTATGAAAAATGTTTGTGCTTCACTTCTATTACATCAAATTTGGTGGAGCTGCACCTCAGAAGTTTTAGAATAAATCCAGTAGCACCATCAGCTACTAAATCATTGTTATAGGAGTGATATTCATCTCTAATTTAGAATTTTGAGAAAACGGGAGTAAAATTTTCATTTTTCTGTTGTATTTATTCAGCTCTCAGTCTGTTCTGGTGATAGTGATGGGAAATCTTACTCTATATCTAAATTCTCCAAAGTGTCACCTATCCATAGAGCACAAGGTTGTGCATGTTGTCCTTATGGCTGTGGAGTTACTACAAATTAAATTTGCAGAAGGGGTTAACAAAGCATCTTAACTGTACAGCTGCAAAGTAAAAAGTAAAAAGCTCCAATCTGAGTCCACGCAAAGCAAAAACCCACGAGCGGCTGAAGTTGCATGAAGTTGAAGTTGCTGACAGTTGCATGTGAGTGCAAGTGTGCGGTTTTTTTTTTTTCTGAGTCTGCATGTCTAAGCCTGTCCAGTCTAACACGTCTGCTGCCTGAGCGTCTCTCTCTCTCTCGCTCTGACAGGCTGCGTGTCGCTGAGGCTTTGCTGATCTGACACCCACCTGGCGATTTGCTGTCTGAAGAACACGGGGCTGAAGATCTCGCCCAGGGCTCTGGCGTTGAGCAGGTTCTTGGGCCCGTTTTGGCACACCCTAGCAAAATGCCTCAGCAGACACTGCAGGGTTAGCCAATACTGGGTGGGCAGGCTTGGCGTGCTGGTGATGCGACGGAGCAGTTGGGCGCATTCCTCAGGATTCACCACATCTGTTGAGTCAGAGTCAGATGAGAACGGCACATAAGATAAAGCTGAATCTATGCTAAACCTTCCTCAGTCGCAGAGAGGCGTGAAATGAAAAGATGTGTCTCTACGCAATGAAGAAATGGAAAAAAGCTTTGTGTGCAGTGAGGTTTAGAAACTGCAGAGAGGCTGTGTGGTTGACAATGAGTGTAAGGTAGGTGGTAGGTGATTGGCTGCTTAGAGATGCTACAGATAAACTTTCAGGCTCCTTTTAGTTCCTATTAACCACAGATATCCTGTTTCTGGCCATGTGACAGAGAGAGAATTCAGCGCTGCAGAACAGAATGTGGTGTGAAAATTTTTTCTGTCTGCAAAAGAGAGGAAGCAAAAAAAAAAAAAAATAAACTCAAGGCGAAGTTAACAAACGTGAAGATATTATGTGCAGTCAAGACAAAAGAAACGTACTAAAAACAGAAAGTAAAGATTTTTTTTTCTTCTCCTGTGAGAATCAAACGGTGGATATTGACACAACAAACTCGATCATGTGGGTTTGTGTTCAAAGGTACTGAGTGTTCCACAGCAGGCCAGAGGCAATTACGTCAGAACTTCTGTTTTAAGCCAGTTGTTGACTAGACATGGTGTACCTTGGAGCTGAGACACAACCCAGTGTGTGTGTGTGTGTGTGTGTGTGTGTGTGAATCTGGCGTGATTCCGAGGCCCCACAAGTAGCATTTAGAAGACAGGATATTCTATCAGTGATCGAGACAAATTGTTCTGCAGAATCTGACAGGGAGGAAGTCACATAGAACATCTCAGCAGCTGAAAGATCCCTTATGACTTTCTACTGTAGCTGAAGGAAGTTATGAAGCTACGTAGGTTTATTAACTTTATTTACTACTTTTTATTAGCAGCATTTTTCACGAGTTAATGGAAGCAAATTCATCGCAGCCTTCGTTGCTATGACGATGAAGAGATGAAGCGTGGATCTGTGTGTTCTCACCTTGGGCGGTGTGGACCATCTGAGCGTATGTGGCAGTGGGGATGATGGGCTGTGGGAGGTCCTGCAGGAACCTGCGCAGACCATCACAAAGGACCGAAAGTTCAAACTTGTCCAGGTCTACCGAGGGGGGGTCTGAAGGGCAAAAAAAAAAAAAAAAAAAAANCCTTTTTTTTTTTTAAAGGACCAAAAAAAGTAAAAATAAATAACTTAAACATGCAACACTGGTGATTTTGCATGTTTAAGCCCAACAAATACCGCCTGCATACACATTGTGTTACTGCCAACCATGTTCCAAAACATAAAACTGTATTTTAGTTTTCCTGTTATTTTGCGAAATACCTTCATCTTTTAAAATCCAATGGCTCAGATGATGCACATGCCTTAAAATTCAATTTTTTGCCTGCTAACATGTACGCCGAAATGAAGGACATAGGGATGTGCATAAACAATTGATTATTCTAATATTCAAAGTGGTCAACGTCATCGAATATTTAAAAAAAAAAAAAAAAAAAANTTTTTTTTTTTTTTTTGGGGGGGGGGAGTTATTTTTAAGTCGTAGAGAAGCAGAACTAATGTTTGAGGTACCTTCACTTTAGTTTCCGTGGAGAGCAGA
Source organism: Lucifuga dentata (assembly GCA_014773175.1). Classification (NCBI taxonomy): domain Eukaryota; kingdom Metazoa; phylum Chordata; class Actinopteri; order Ophidiiformes; family Bythitidae; genus Lucifuga; species Lucifuga dentata. Next base: position 16,050 of record VXCM01002273.1, read on the forward strand.
CTGTCGCTTCCTGATCCGTACCAGAAACCCGATTTGTAGTACGCATGCGCCTCACATTTAGAAGTGCATATACATCTGGTCGCCATTTTCCTTTTTTATGACATACATTAGAGATTTTGCTCAGCTGCCAGAAAGAAATACTTTGCTTTTTTTCGTCATTTGCAACTTTCATTTTCAAACGGACTTTTGCATGCTAGCACAGGACTTGGTTAGCTGCTGTATAGAAGTGTGTTCCTGCAGCTAAGTCGGCGCGAGTCAGATGTCGGCAATAAAATGAAGCGTTATTTTACTCGTGGGATGAAGCTTTCCACGGCTGTACTGATGAGGAGTCATTTATGACATCGTCATAAAAATGTTGAGCTTCAGCAGCAAAAAGACCAAAGTGAGCAGCAACGAACATATTCAGTCAGATATGTTCAGAAAAGTCTGAAAAAGTGTTTTTTTTAAAGTGTTTTAAAAAAGTAAGTGATACTTGTGGTTCGCTCACTAGTTGGTTTTTGCATTGGTTTTTTTTGTTTTTTTTTTGTCGGGGTGGAGGGCATGTAGTAACGATGATGTCACGACTAATTGAATATTTCATCTTTTTTTTTCTTTTTCTTCAACGAATTGAACATTTTACTTAAACTGGTTTGATTATTCGACCACAAAAAATAATCATAATGCCCATCCCTAGTAAGACATGGTTGGTTTTTCATTTCTCTGTAAAAGCCGTCTTCTCCTGAGACTATTTCCTTTTTTCCCTGGTGGAGACATGCTTTGTCTTCAGTGCAGCTCCGTGACGGATCAGTTAAATAAAGAAACTTTGACAAAACATAAGAACGATGTTTGGTTCGCTGTGATGGATTATTTATCTCAAGCATGTTTCAAGTCTCTACAAGTCGATTTTTATGAACGGAAAGCAATGGCAATCTGGAAAGGAAGAAAAACAAATCTAAAACGCACCGCTCCAGTAACATCTTTTGGAAAATGGTTGGCAGTAATGTGTATGCGGGTTGTATTTACTGGACTCAAACAAGCAAAATCAAAGATATGCTCCTTTAATATTTTAACATGTGCACTTACACTTAAATATTCTTACATCACCTACGACTCTTCCCCTCACCACCAAAGCCTTTTATCTGTCTCTGTCTACAACTTCCTCTCTTATGCATTTGTCTCTTTCCTATTACAAAGCAAAGAAAATCAATTATTGCGAACTTTCTTTTTCATAAATAGATGCTACGGCATAACGGGATTTCATATCAGCTGATTTTAGGCTTGATTATAAAAGCTACTTACCGGAATCAAAACACTGTCTGACCTCGAGTCCACCTCCGGCCGTGAATGTTCGATATAACGTGGGATTTTCTAGACCTATGAATCAAACGGTGAAACGCTGAAACAACATTTTCAAAAAGAGTTGTACGTAAGAGGCAGAGGGACAGAGGTTTGAGAAGCTCACCTTTTCTCTCGATAGCTTCCAGCAGTTTAGCCAGCATGGGCGGAGCGGTGTCTGGGAGGGAAAACTGCTCCGTCAGGTCTAGCAGACTGAAGCCTGGAGGGACAAAAAGCAGCTTTTCAGCCAAACGATGTGCAGAAATAAAAGCTATCAGAGAAATCTCATGATTATTTTATCATAGTCATGTTACACGTTACATGAAAGTAGGTTACTGCAGTTTCAGTATCACAAGTTGCGATATTTTTTCTGGTTTCCGTTTGTTAAATCACATGCAAAGCGACAGTCTGGAAGGTTATTATTATTATTATTATATGATCACTTTATGTTTTCTTCTTTCTGTATTCAATCTGAAAACAACCTTCATTCTTACACATTTTGGATCACCGTGACACTTAAAGGACCATACCACCCATTTTGTGTGTTTGAGCCTAATATACTCATTTTTCATACATGTACGTTATTGACGATCATTTCCCAAAGCATGCTACTGGAACGGTGAATTAAACATGTTTTTCCTACCTTCCAGACCTCCATTGGTTTCAGTTCATTCTGCTATTAAAATCAACTTGTTGATACTTGAAATGTTCTTGGGATAGGTAATCCATCATCACCAACAAGACGTGTATTCAGGTTTTTTTTTTTAGAAGTTATGTAATTTCAGCGTATAAGCGCAATAAAAAGCGTGGAGTGAACGTATGCCTCCACCGGGGAATATAGTCCCAAAACAAGACCTGTGTTTATGAAAAATTTAAAGGACCGGTGACTTCATAAGGCTGNCACTTGAATATTTGATTTTGAAAGATGAAGAGATTTAGCAAAATATCAGGAAAGCTGAAATATGGTTTTATCCTTTGGGAAATGATTGTCAGTAATGTAACATGTATGAAAATTGAATATATTAGGCTCAAACATGAAAAATAGGTGGTATGGTCCTTTACAGCTGAATTATATGTTCAAATAGATGTGAGCTGTACTCTGTGCAGTTTTCAGATATCATCCCAAACTGAAGGGGGCAGCGTATCAAAACTCACACCTACAACACACAGGAACATAGAAGAAGTCTGCTGCTAATGATTTTCACAAGGAGGAGCTGCTGTGTTTTTTGTTCCCTTAAAATTTTCCAAGCTTTCCGAAAAATCTCTCCTTTTCCAAGATTTAGCATGATGTCACGCCAGAAATTATTTGTCATCTTGCTGTTTCAATGATCTTTCACTCGTAAAAACCTCGGCTACAAGCAGATCCTCCATTTTTTCCCGCGTGGAGTTCCAAAATCTGGGACATGGATGGACGGGCGAAATGCGCTGTGCAGACCCCATGTGACGGGGCGTGTCTTTCTGTGTGATGTCAATTAATGAGCACGGATTTGTTCTTTTGTTATAGGCTACTACTTAGTTTGTGTTTATGTTTGTTATGTTTCATGAATGTACAAAATTCAAAGTTGTGTTAAAAAAAAAAAAAAAAAAAAAGCATAAAACAAGATTTACAGCCGCTTAATGCACAGAACTGTGTGCATAAACCCAGAGCAGGTTTACCAGGGTACTGTAGCGCAAAAGTGTGTAACACACACATACACACACCAAATAATCTCCACTTTCACTCATTATTAATCTACCTGTGGTGGCGGTACACGTGGCATTAAACGCCATTCATTCATCGAAACAGCAAAGGTGATTTGAGGTTTAGCTTAAGAACGGCTCGGGACTTGAAAGCGGGCAGGTGAGACAGCAAACACACTTCCAACACCAAAAAGTGACTCGTTACAACAGATTGATTCAGGAACCAGGAGGTGCTGAGCTCTAAGTCAGGATTTGGTGGGCAAAGAAACTAAGCAAACACCCTGTGATATGAGGTAAGCCAGGTCTTCGTTTTTTCTCCTTAGAACTTTGCACCCAGGTGTGGACATGAAAGGACGAAGGGGCTGGCAAGGATTTTATTTGGATTTGCAAAAGTGTACTTTGAAAGCTTTTTTCCCCTCAAAGGTCCGACTGTTGAAGACAGAGTTGGCAGTTTCAAAATGCTGAGAACTATGAATGGAACCTTTCTCCTCCTCTTATTTTTCTTCCTTGCTACCTTAAAAATTATTACATTTCATTTGAATCAGGCATTAAACGGGCATCTACCGGTCCCATTGATGTGTGCTTGCTAGTCATTAGCTTGGAACAACCTGCTTTCAAAAAGAGTGCCTAATAAGGTAAATAACGAACTGCTTTATCCAAATCTGCATGCTTTTTGGCCGGTGCAGCACAGAAACAGCATATTGCGTGTGAAAAAACTAGATTACCGAAGTCCTTCTAACCACAGAGCAGCCCAAAACTCCATGCAGGACAACTGGTCATCTGGAAGACATTATTGGAACAGCAAGGCGGGGGGGGGTNGGGGGGGGGTTTCTCAGAAGCCGTGAACTCTGAGATGGAACAGCAAAGTTTCCCTAAATAGAGATCAAGACATGCAGTGCTGCCATCGCACACCTTGGACGTTTAACCTTTCTCCCAGACAGATATCTAACACGGCTGCCATTCTATAGCCAACCTGTTTCTGGGAAGCTCAATTCACAACCTGAGGTTAAATATACACCCACCCACCCACTCACCCTTTCTATCCCAGAAAATTAACCAGCTGCAAAAGTTCTAGTTCCCTTAGATGTTCCAGCAAGCACATGCTTCCGACAAATCAAGTCTTCTTCTTGCAAGATGTTTTAAATATCTAAACACAATATATATGTTGTAAATATTTACTAAACACTAAACACCAACTGCACACAGACTTGAAAGTAGCTGTCTTGCATTTCTGATAGCTTAGCAATATCCGCTAACACAAGAGGACTTCTTCAAAGTGCTGCAAGGCCCTCGTGTTTATTTACACTTCGCCTGCGAGCGGCTCGGATAAAGTTGCTTCTTGGTACTGTCAGCGCTACGATGGTTCCAGCACTGATGGAATCCGCTCAAGTGACACACAAAATATGGCAGAAATGTTTCGAGCTATCGGTGATGAGTTCAAAGATGTCTCGGCACGAGATCAAACGAGGGACGTGTTTCTGCTGGTGGCGACGCGGCCACATGGACTAAAGAACAGAACCCAAAGGTTTTTTTTTTTTTTTAGAAGCATTCCAAATTTTCATTTGGGTCTAATAAAATGTTGGCTAACACTTGATGCCTTTAACTACACTCATGCATTTACTGTTTGCATATGTTAAAAAAAAAAAAAAATGTGTTTTCTGCAAATGTGAAGTTGAAACCCTAGCAAACTAGAGGAATCATTTAGAAACTTTTTGTAAAGTCGCAAATTCATGATGCCTAAAACAGTGAATATATAATCAAAGCCAGGAAGAAGAATGTCAGACACTACAGGCCAGAAGTTTGAGGCCAGATTTAAAAAAAAAAAAAAAAAAAANAAAAAAAAAAAAAAAAAAATCATCAATACAGTGTTTGGTTTATAATTTATTGCACAGGAAATGACAAAATTCTATAAAATAAATGTAACTAATTAGTTTTTCTCATTCTTTTCAGTAATGCTGTGGTGGGTTTTGGGGGAGAGAGATCTGGAGACTTGGTCCAAGTTAAAGGCATTAAGAAGAAAGAGAATTACCATTCCATCCTTCAAAGACATGCAATTCTATCTGGTTTACCAATTATTGGTCACAATTGCATTCTTCAACAGGACAATGATCCAAAACATTCATCAAAATTAAGCCAAAATTACATCCATTCAAAAGNTCAACAGGACAATGATCCAAAACATTCATCAAAATTAAGCCAAAATTACATCCATTCAAAAGAGAAACAAAAGGTTCTGAGGATTATGACTTGGCCAGCTTTGATGAAACCAAAGTCTGAGCCTGAAATGACTTCAAAGTGCTTTGATGTGACTAATTCTTCTTGAAAACTAATTAGTTCCATTTATTTTATATATTTTTTTGTCATTTCCCTTGCAATAAATTGTAAAACAAACAGTGTATTGATGATTTTCTTTTTTTTTTTTAAATCTGGGGGGTGGCCTCAAACTTCTGGCCTGTGGTGTATGTCTGCACTAAACAGAGAAACGTGGTTCTTTTCTTATTTTGACAACAGCTGAGGTGCGACATCAATCATTACAGACTGTTTAAATTCTCCTCCAGCAGTGGAAGCTGATGTCTTTGGTGCTTTGGGGAAGGAGACGGGGGGTNCCCCCCCCCCCCCCAAGCGTGTCTCCACAAGCCTGCATGTTTGGCAGAGCTTCTCTTGACATCCCAAAAGACAGACAGTCAGCCACAGGCAAAGGAAGTCGCTGCAGCTGCTGCTGTTGCTGCTGCTGTGAGGGACAAACTCCTCACTTCAAACGCCGTGTCTGCGCTGGAGGAGCTGCAGGCTGCGGGCGGGACGGGCAGGACGCACACGGACACGCTAAACATAGCAGGATAAATTTATGGATAAATTTAGAGAGCCGACTCAAGTAACCAGCATTTTCAGGTTATTCATTTCTTCTTGTTTGAAAACGCTCTAGCTATGGCATGCCACTAAAAATTGATAATCCATAAAAAAAATTAAAAAACATGATAGCACGTCATGTAACAACATTTTTTGTGGAAGTAACCAAGAAGTATAGACGGTAATCTACACAGCATATAGAGGAAAAGGGGTGCAGCTGATGAACTTCACCACAGCATGAAGAATATTCAGCAATATAAAACTTTTTAGCCATAAGATCAAGAAAAGACATTTTATTAACACATCTGCAAGAGGAGCACTATCAATTAACATTCTACAGACCTAACTCTATGACTAATATAGATTTCAGACCTGATGACTTGAAAAAAAAAAAAAAAGTCTGTCAAAGCTTTAGAAAGCTGGGCAATGTCGCCCCCTGCAGGGAGGAAGATGCAATGCAACAGCTAAGCAGCAGCCAATGAAGAGACTGTTGCTACAGCCTCATAATTAACCCTTTAAACAGCAGATCATGATAAATCCCAAAGCATCAAAACTGCAATTAACTAGCACAGTGTTTCACCATATCATTACATACATAAAGTTATTACTGCTTGAAAATAATGCTTATTGTTATAGTGTGTGTGTGTGTGTGTATATAGATAGATGGATAGATAGATAGATAGATAGATAGATAGATAGATAGATAGTGCAACAAAACGGTGACGCGTTGGTGTGTTACAAAGCAGGAAGTGTGAAAAATTGAATCCAGCAGAGTTGAGAGATCCACACTACAAACTACAGTCAGAACAAAGACACAAGAGTTTTAATAAGAATTAAAGAATCATTGTGAATATTTTTAATTTGCACTGATTTCCTTAGTTTTTACTGATTTATTATGGTGAGAATTTATGATCGGTGTAACTTTTAGGCACCACCGTTCATCTATAAATAAATAGGAAGAGGGAAACTAATACTCAAACCCAGAAAACTTAAACGTGTTCTTTTGCACACAGTATCACTTACACTGCAACGAGAACATGCATCTGTCCAAACACATATGATCTGAAGCTCCAGCATGTTATGGTACAAAATGTTACTCTGATGCAATGTTCACAATCATTGCACGGACAAACTGAGAAACATCCCATCACGAATTCCGAGTTGTAATTAGAAGTAGAGAGCATGTGTTTGTCGACGTCCAATATCTCCCTGATGAATCATGCACGCAGCGTGTCACAGTAAACATACTAGTGAGTCCAATGATACAAGAAGTGAAATATATTTAAAAAAAAAAAAAAATTATCACTGTTGTTGTATTATAACTACCAACAAAATCTGTGAAATAAAACTTCTGCATGTTATCTATCAATGTTTCTAAGTCTTATTCTTTTGGCATGACGCAAGTGAGAAGTAAAGAAAGAAACATTAACAGACGATCATATTTAAAATGTGTGAAAGCTGATAAGAGGTGGAACAGCAACGTGAGCGCTGTATTCAAAGGGTGTGCTTTAATTGCTTTCGGAGTTTGACTGTTTGCGTTTTGAATCGTACTGGAAAGCAGCGATCCTGGAAAGTGAGAAGTGCGAGCTGCGCTACGCTGACGTGAGTCGACTCCATTCTGAGAACTTGATTGGCAAGAAGGCCAAAAAAACAAAAACAAAAAACAAACAAAAAAAAAAACCTAGAAAATAAGTTTCAGGTTGGAAACAACTGGAGTCACCCTTTAAAAGCAGCTGATGTAAATCTTGTTACGTAACGCCACACCTCCACAGCACGAGGCCGTCACAGCTACACTTGCTAGTCCACGTTATCCCCCCGTACCCCTCCCCTCTAATATAGCACATATCTGAAACGCCTCTTGTCTCTCTCTTTTACTGCATGTTTCTAATCTCTCCATCTTATTTCACAGCTTTTTCCACTCAGTCTGTCTCTCCTCCTTAATCCTGCTGGCAGACGCGTTCTGATCCAGTAAAGAAGATTTGCTAATTTCAACTTCTCGTCTCCAGACAATCAACTCACACGAGTTTTCATGTAGACAATTCCAGAAGAGTTTAAACTGAACTTGTAAACGCTCGTGTAGTTTGTTGAGGAAATTAATGCGTTGACGTGCGTGGCTGAGGCTTCGTGACACGCAGTTCTTTTCATTCTTCATCACATGAGGATCACACGGCGTTTTGATGCGTTATAAGAGAAACTCCAGCTCAGAGGCAAATACAAAAACTTCCTTTTTATCTTAACTAGTGTTGTCTTTTAATCTGCTGCTTAAATGATGGTGTTAAGTTTGGTGTTTGAGTGTGACAGGCAGTTAATCAGCTGTAATTATATTTGCTGAGACTGTCAGGTTAAGTTGTCCTGACTCATGTTCTGTTTGCATTTGAGCCTTTATCAAACATCTTTATTCCTCCTTTGATATGAGCTAATGTGATTAACAAACATCTGACAGACATTAATCTCAGCTAGTTGGGTTTCTCTGGCTGTCTGAATCTTTGGCAGCCGCCTGAAGTGTTTCTATGACTAAACGACAATCTAAAAAGTGGAGTTTAAGAAAAAAAAAACCCTGCAAAACTCAGCACCGCCATCAAAACACTGAGTGAGAAAATGAGCTGATCTTTACTGATACAATGATAATTTTAACCCAAAAGTTTTTTGTTTTTTTTTTGTTTTTATTTGTAATACCGTGAAAAGCCTTTCAGTACAGAAAGGTGACCTGAGTGANTTTTTTTTTTGTTTTTATTTGTAATACCGTGAAAAGCCTTTCAGTACAGAAAGGTGACCTGAGTGAGTCACTAGCAGCAGGAAGTTTGGTTAGAAATCTAAATTTGGACATTTTAACTGTTGTTTTGTTAGCGTCTAATGCAGGAAGCCTGTTAGCTAAAGAGCTGCAGGCGCTCAAACCAAAAACACGCACAGTCAAATTACGCAACATCTTTTTCTGTGTGTTTGCTGGGATTATATCAGGAGGTTAAAGGACCATACTGTCCATTTTGCATGTTGCATGTTTGAGCCTAATATATTCAATTTTCATACATGTTACATTACTGACAATCATTTCCCAAAGAATAAAATCATATTTCAGCTTTCCTGATATTTTGAAAAATCTCTTAAGCTTTCAAAATCAAATATTCAAGCGATACATCCACCTTAAAAATCCATGTTTCTCCTGCTAATAGTTACACAGCCTTATGAAGTCACAGTCCTTTAAATTTTTCCATAAACGCAGGTCTTCTTTTGGGACTATATTCCCCGGTGGAGGCATACATTCACTCCACGCTTTTTATTGTGCTTAAAAGCTAAAAAAAAAATCGAAACTTCTGGGGAAAAAACAAAACAAAAAAAAACCTGAATACACGTCTTGTTGGTGATGATGGATTACCTATCCCAAGAACGTTTACAGTATCAACAAGTTGATTTTAATAGCAGAATGAACTGAAACCAATGGAGGTCTGGAAGGTAGGAAAAACATTTTTAATTCACTGTTCCAGTAGTATGCTTTGGGAAATGATTGTCAGTAAAGCTACATGTATGAAAATTGAATATATTAGGTTCAAACATGCAACGTGCAAAATGGCCGGTATGGTCCTTTAAATAGCAAACGTTAGCAGACTTTCATAGTCGCAAAGTCAAACATGTCTTGAAGAAACAAGTATAGAAATAATATAAAACAACACAAAGACCTTCACTAATAATTACGGGAAACAACAACACAATGAAAATATATCTTATTTTAATCCAGCTCGAGTTTGACTGGAGGCTGTTTTGCTGTATCACATACACACAAACACACACACACCGTGATGCATGTGATTAAGCAAATTTTATAATAAATACGTGCAGCAATAATTTGACTCCTAGAGTAGAATTAGTAGATGTAATAATCTACAGATTGAAAAATGTCAGGAAATCCTAAATGAGTGAAATTGTTCCCACGCTGGCGGTAGGAATAACAATGACAATGTAAAACATCAGTTGCTGGGTTTCCTTTCATTCTGCATCCATTTACTGTCCTGCTGCATTGTGCCCCAAGTTACTGCAATCAGCACTTAGCACAATACTGATTCATCACAACGCTCCAAATCAGTGTACCGCACAGTGTGTGTGTGCGTGTGTGTGCTGCTCCTCCAGCAAAGGATCGCCAACACATTCCAGGCCCCAGTTGCCTCTAGTTCCACAGGCAAACGCCACATTACGGCAAAGCGTCATGTTATAAAACTTGACTTGAATGGATTTAATAACCTGCTACCGTCTCTCCTAACAACAAAAAAACAAAAAAACAAAAAACAAGCATGGAGGCATAAACCCAAATTGTTCCATGCCACATTTAGGAGGAAAAGTGTTTTTTTTTTGTGGCTGAGAATGTCAGGAATACGAATTGAAAGCGTTCAATACAGCAGATGTTAAGCTGAGAACTGGAGAGGCCCAGAGAAGGAGAGCTACATTATCTCAATCTGCAGCTATGCTGAGCGCTCTGCCTGCTTCTGCTTTGTGCACGCTGGACGCCGTGCACGCCGCTGTCCCGCTCCTAAACATCTCTCTGTCGGAAGTCAGAAAAGTACCAACACTCCAGTTGTTCTATTTCAGAAGTGTTTGCAAAGTTCATTATCAGTTATAAAAACCCACATTTATTTTTACTGGTGAGGAAATGTTTTACTGGAGTAAATTTAAAATCAGATGCCTGTCTGCAGCTATCTATAATCTATAAATAATTATGAATATACTGAAGATGTGTAGACGTTTTATTTCCGAGTATATAATGCAACGTTAGCTACATGAAAGTAAGGAATGTACGTGGATAAGCTTCAGGCGAGCATCAGAGAGTTTAACCTGATGCCATCAAATATTTTACGAAACAAGCCTGAGCACGCAGGCTGAACCTTGTGGGAGCACGTAGAGTAACAACCAGTTATTCATGCTTTTATCTCTGCCATTTGGAAGAATGTTCACTCGGCACCGCTGCTGGAAGATAAAGAGCGATCATGCACATAAAACTCAAACCACTGAGAACACATAATATTTAACCATTTAGAGACGACTCTGCAGCAAAGCCTGTAGATTTCTATCGCAGTAAGAGGCTCGTTCTGTCAGACTTTAACTGGAATACATCACTTTACAGTTTGGAGCCATCAGTAGGACTAAAATTACACAAATTAAGAACCAATAGTAACTTAAAATAACTTAAGTATCGTAGCTAAACTTTGCTCAAGCAGAACACAAAGATAATGTAAATAGCAAAGACCAGTGTTAACAAAAAAAAAAACAAAAGGATCAAATGAAAATTGTAGTGCAGAAAAAAAAAAAAGTTTAATGTCAACATTACAAATGCCTACAATAATGACTCAATGTTCCCAAAGTGTAGGGAGTAGCCTGCGAGATCCAGCCAGTGCATTCTTATTCTTATTGATGCTGCTGTACTTTTTATATTTTTATGTGTTTAAGTATTTTTATTGTGGACCTGCAGTGCAGAATCCAAGACAAATTTCCCCCACAGGGGCAAAGAAAGTTTATCTTAGCTTAACCAACAAGGATAACTAATGAAACTAACCACACTGTACTGCCTTGTTGAACTGTTCTCAAAATGTTTTTGCGGTGTTGATTTAATAAAACATCAGGAGGACAGGAAGGGAGAATTTTTAAAAAAATGACACTTTTGTTCCCTGTAAGTTTCCAAAAATAGCATGGCTGCTCATGAAAAAGTCTTTACGGGGAGCTTTTCTTGTGCGAGCGAAATAAGTGAATGGAATCGTAAGCTGAAGTGAGCAGAGCTTCATTCTGTGAGTTTCAAGCTTTTACTTCCTTTTCCATGGCGGCTCAAGCTCATGTATATTCTCTGAAGCGAGAGGCCCAGAAAAGGAGCAACACTTTAATGTTTAAAAGAAAAAAACAAAAGACAGAGCTGGAATGAGGCGGAATAGCTTCCCAGCCCAGCCCAGCCCTCTCTCTTTCTCTCTCCACATCTGCTGCTCTCATGTAAACCCCTGTGGCTCAGAGAGCAGAGGCCCTTTTCCAAACCTCCATTCTCCACCTCTCCCCCCCAACCCCACCCAACCAGAGCTGACTGTAGGAACTATCAAAACATTAAAAAAAAAAAAAAAANAAAAAAAAAAAAAAAAAGGAGGAGGAGGAGAAAGAAAAAAAAGCTGAGGAGTGGGAGGAAGGGAGCGAGATCCCTTGGTGGTGGGCAATAAATCACAAACACTCTGGAGCAATAAGCCCATAGCCCCTACAGCCCCTACAGTCCCTCTTCAAAGCCCTCATGAGCATGCAGGGCCAAGTCACCCCTCCTTCCAGCCCTCCACCAAGCCCACCGTCTCCCTCCAGCACCGATCCTTTCGCACACTATCCCTTGCTCTGACCCTGCAGCTAGCACAGGGGCTCTTTCCCTTACCAAAACCTCAGCCCCCCCCATCTCTCACAGCCCGGGACACACAGAGACTTTTCTTCTCCCGGTGCTATATTCACACTCGCTCTGGGCTCAGCGCTGCCACTCAACCACGACACAGCCATTCAACACAAGCCCCCTTCATACGGCTCCTCGCTAACCACAGCAAAGAATTTCACAATCGTGCCACAAAGACCAGAAATTACAAACCTGGCAACCACAGCCGCTCTTTAGGTGAACAGAAAAAGTTTTAAGCGCATCTGCAAGACATGGCGTGTTAAAAGATGCATGTTTTAATGGCTATTTATAGCTGTGGTGAGAATGAACAGGAACTGTTGATTCAGATTTGGAGTTGTTTATTCACACCTATGTTTAATTCCCTGTGAGAAATAAAAACATCTGTAAGGATATAGGAGGTGCGGGTGTTCTAACAGAAAGAAAAAACAAGCTTATAAACATCTTATTTAGCATGCATTTACATGTATGCTGTAACCAAAGCAGCACTCCAATTCTTGGAAACGTCAGAAGAACAGAGCATCTAGTACTGCGATGGTTTCAGGACATATTTACCGAGCTTAGCACAAAGACTGGAGTAAAGCTTCCAGTCTTTGGCTCCACAGCCAAATCTCATTTACACATTGCATCATGTACAAATATTGTGGTTTCAGGAGCAGTTCCATGGTGGAAGTGTTTCTTGACCAACTATCACTGGAAGCATAACTACACAAAGCATCTCTGATGTTCAGTCAACACAGCAGGGTTGTAGGAAAGCTCCAGAGTTGTTGGAAGACAAGTCAGTTCAGCTAGACTAACTGTCTCTTAGAAGAGGTTTAAGCAATTTCCCTTAATCACCTGTAAGCAGCGATATAATCATTTTTCTCAGCCACTTCTTAAGAGAGTACAAACTCCCTTAAGAAGTGGCTTTCAGCAGAAACAGAGATGAGATCCAGGAGTAACACGAGGCTGGTATGAGATGCTCCGACATGCTGGACACAGAGTAGCACCATTGTTTCTGGAGCTCAGCCTGATTCACGCTGACTGCAGCTGTACGGAGCTGAACAGAGCGACTTGTTAAAGACGCCAACTGGTTTGCAAAATCAGCATCTTTTTCACGCTTTAAGCGTCACGTGCGTCTATTTCTCATGCCAGCTTCAGCTCTCCAAAGTTGTGATAATGTGTGGACAACTGACAACTCTGTTTTGTGTTTGAAAAAGTGAGTTATGTGTCATGTTTATGTATGGGAAACTTAATTATAGATGATAGATTAGCAATCGCCTTGCACAAGACCCTGCTTATTAGCTATTAATTTGTAGTTACTGAAATTTCTGACCGTAACTCAACTGAAGCGTTCCATTCATAATTGCACCATGAATTAAGGCCAGCTTTTATTTTGTTTTTTTTTGCTTGTTTCTTTTAATCAAACAACAAATGATAATTATGTTCTATACTTATTAACTTGTTAGAAACAAACTTACCTTTAAGTAAGTTAGGTTACTTAAGGTTAACTTAAGTTGGTTAAACTTACCTTGTTCCGAGTCTGAATCTGCTTCTGCCTTGAAGGGGCCCGGAGCTACAGGTAAGGGTCTGAGGGGTCTTGGCTTAGGTGTAGGAGGAGATATCCATTTCTTTCCAATGAACTCGACATATGTCCCAGGGAAGTCCCCTTTCTCCTGAGTGGTTTCATTATAGCCAGGCAGCCAGCCAATCTCCTCTGGCCTCTGTTCCAGCCCTTCAGTGTACCCAAGGACGACCAGAGCTCCTTTGCTTACTAACAGTATGTCCCCCACATGCAGATCAATGTCTGCATCCCTCTCCTTCTTGTAGTCATAAAGAGCTCTGTATTGATATCCTTCAGCACTCATACTGATCACTTTGTTTCAAAGAGTTATTTTGAAGAAAAGCAATGGAAACCTCTGGGCCAACAAAGCCTCTTCTCAGGTTTCTCTGATTATGGGTTTAGTCCTGATACACATTTGCCAGTCGTTGAAAATTTAATTCCAACAAAACTACAGCATTCAACTAGTTTGGATGGACAACAATGTCTCTTTGAATGTTTTTCACTGTTCATGTCATTCTAAATGATTTGCAGTTCTCCTTCCGTGTTGCCTCACACTATGTACCATCAGGAAATGGCCTGCAGCTGTGATCTTGAGTGCGTTATCCAGACCTGTAAGATGAGAGAAGAGGCCATTTGCAACACATTGCATGAAACAGTAATACCATGTAAAATCCTCAGGTTTGAACAGAATAAATTCTCAAAATAATGCAAAAACAACAACACTGAATCAACACTGATATATCTGCATCAAAGTCATTGTGCATTTTGCATTTTCAATAAAAGCAGAATTAACATTAACATTTAAAGAAAATTTTCTGCAGGCTTAAAACTCAGTATGTGCAACATACAAAGCACTGATTAGAACGTTTACTGACATATTTGAAGCTTGCAATTTATATATGGTTCAAAGCATTACTGTAACATCTTAACATAATAAAAGCTACCTTTGTGCAACTTTCTCTTAGTTTAATTATTTCCGTCTGGCAACAAAATATCTTCACATAAGAAGAGCATTTAGTGACGCAGATTCCAATACCGATTAACTGTTTTCTAATCTTACATTTCATAGTTTCTAACATACTAGGTCAACTTCAGAGCTGTTGGCCAATATATGGTTGCTAACATTAGCATCGCCTGTGACAGCACTGTCAGTGTTATATAACTACTAGAACAACCTCCTAGCCTACGTTTCGAAACCTTACTTTCCAGATGAATAGTAATTTTTTATTTAGATAATGATTATTTATATGCCTTTAAGAATTACCTAGTCAAACGCTGTAACGTTAACTTACATTGCTTTTGAAAAAAATTATGAAGCAGAATGGTTAACAGTTCAGTCAGCTCTGTCTGCTAATGCTAGCTCGCTACTATTACAGACCAGCGTTAACGTTTACGTTAATCAACTGCAAGATATTAGCTTTAACATCATTTAGCTAAAAGTTAGCCTTGTGGATTGACTTTGATAAACTACAGAAAACAATCGAAGGTACATGAGATAAAACAAACTATAATACAACACAGCAGACTTCTTCTTTTCAAGATAATGCAAGGGTAGATAGTAATTTATGATTCACTTTGGTTAACTTCTGGAACAGATAGCTTCATTTATTCCAACGTATCAAAGTAGCATTAATGTTAGCTAGCTACAGTAACGCCAGCAGAACGTACCGACTGTGCACGAATCCACAGGCAAATCCAACGAGTCCCCTTCCTCCCACAAAAAACGCTCCACGCTCCGCTGAACTTCAAACTTATGGTATAAAATCAACAAAACACAACTCTAAGCAGCTCCTTTACGAGCAAGATTTGAAGAAAAATCCACAATTTTGGTTTAAATCCGGTTTAACGAGCTGTACAAACTGTTTAAATCCACAGCCCTTCAACATAACGGGACGGTTTCTCCCGAACAACTGCTACGTCGAATGCAGGCTCTCCGGCCAACAAGGGGCAAGACAAAAGCGCGGCCTCTCATTGGTCCATACCGCTGTCAATCAAAGGCATCAACGATTTGACCAATCATTTTCTTGCTAGTATTTGATAATCCCGCCTTCATGTACTTTTGCACACAACACATGAAATACCTATGGAAATTACATAATCTAATGATCACAATGTAGTGTTTGGCTTTTATTAAAGGTAGTTAATCAATCTGTACATATATTTTGGTGGGGAATTAATTATGTTATATATGTGATATGTGTGATAGTCAAGCACTCCAGAAGAGCAACATCTAATTGTGAAATATTCCTCATTTTTCTGTTTTATAATTCCAATCAATTCCTAAAGTATAAAGGTTATGTGATGTATGTATATTATATGTTTCTAATGCCTGCAGGCTACTATTAGCATATCTTGCATATTCTGCCTCCAAATTCAAGTTCATTTGTATTTATTGTCTGTGAAACAACAATGTTCAAGAAAAAAATAATAAAAACTTGTGTGCATGCATACAGTATTCTATCAGTTTGTTTTATCACTTTTAATATTACAAATGTCATGATACAAGATTGTTGTTCTGAAGTGGTTAAGAGTATTTTTTTTTTGTTTTTTTTAACATATAGTGGTATCCATGTATAACCATATGCAGCTGCTGTCAGCAACTTTCCAATTAGAGCCACATATATTGAAATATACTGTAACTCTGTTCATTAAAGGACCACTGGTGATTTTGCACATTTAAGTCCAATAAATACTACCCACATACATGTTACACTGACAACCATTTTCCAAAACATAAAACCGTATTTTAGTCTTCTTGTTATTTTGCCAAATCACCTAATCTCTTAAATTAAATTTTCAGGTGATACACACACTTTAAAATTCAATGTTTTAACTGTTAGCACGTCCGAATGTAGAAGGGACAGTTGTTTTTCATTTCTCTATAAAAGCCGTCTTCTCCTGGGACTATATTTCCTGGAGGAGACATACATTTTCTTCTGTGCAGCTCCATGTTGGACCAATTAAATAACATCAATTCGACAAAAAAAATGTAATAGACGTTGTGTTTGCTGTGATGCATTATGTATCTCAAGCACGTTCCAAGATTCTACAAGTTAATTTTAATAGCATGTTGGAATCAACAACCATGAACAAATAGCAGTCTGGAAAGTAGGGGGAAAAAATCTAATATTAACCGTTACAGTAGTATGTTTTAGGAAATGGTTGTTGGTAATGTAACATGTATGTTGTATCTATTGGGCTCAAACATGCAAAACCGCCGGTATGGGCCTTTAAATGTTTTGTCTAGGACCAGTTCAAGCTCTTTACAGAGATGTGGTTAGTGGATAACTCCAGAGCAGCAGACAGGTCATGAGTGTTTAATCAGGGGGGCGTGGCAGCAGCATGGGGGATTATACATACTGTAATATAGTCAGGTGGGTCACATATTAATTTCTGTCATCGGCAGCAGAAATATAAATCCTGTCTGTAGCTTAATGCTATCCGCTGGACATAGTTAGGTTTGAAAAAAAAAAAAAAAAACAAAAATTGATCTCATGCTGCAGTTTTGGATCAAATATGAAAATAGACTAAGGCAAACACATGATGGAAAATAATTAGATTAATCATCTTTAATCTGAGTTAATATTAAGGTAACTGGCAGAGGAACGTCACAATATTTGTCCATATGTTTGAAATATAGCTGGTTTAATTTTTAATATGGCATTGCAGCAGTTGTAGGTTCCTGTTGATTTCGACAGCCGTTCATGACGCTCTTTGTTCCTTCCTCTTTTCTGACACTGCTGATGGCCGCTGATGTCTGTGTAACTGCTGAACACTTAAAGGGGCCTACAAAGCTGCTTACAGCTCCTTTTAGCACAGCCGGGACAGTCGGGTTTATACTTGATAGGGGATTTCTACAAGCCAGGCCTCCTTCCCCACCATAATTAGGCCACCCACATTCACAGTCATGTGCTTTGGATAGTGCGTCGCATATACCGAAAGTAATGATTACAAGAAAAGTTAAAACTTTGTGTTGGAAAAACCTGAACATGTTTACGTACAGGCAGTCTCCTGAAATGCAGCACTTCTTTTGTATCTCATTATCTGCTGTTGTTTAAGTGTTCTGATATTCGGTTTCTTCACACACAGGATGAAGATTACAATATACCGACTAAAAAAAAAAAAAANAAAAAAAAAAAAAAACCCTGAGTATTCCTCTGCCTGCTGCAGTATACATCATAAAAAGGGAATAAATCAATATGTTTTTATTTATTTACTGTGTTATTGGTTTCCAGAGCTCAGTTTTTAAAAAGGAAGAAGCTAATTTTGAAGTCTTTTGAAACAGCTTATTTTCTTAAAAGAGTTGTAAAACATTTTCCTAAAACTAATGTTATAATGCACAATAAACAGTCTCAGTTTCTTCTAAATGACACCTGTATCAGGTTATGATGCGGGTCAACTTAATGCCTGTCTAACCCGTGCTGGGACGGTCATGTGACAACGCTACAACGCTGTCACAAGGTAATTTCTGTGGTCACCTTTCACCATGACTTTGGTTCACCACAAATCAATGTAAAACCATGGAAATAAACAGAATTTCATGACATTAGTATCAAATAAAATACGTTTTAGTTTCAGTCTTACACGCTCTCTCTCTCTCTCTCTCTCTCTCTCAAATGACCACAGACCACATGATCATTATCTTGCACTTTTCAGATGACTCCGTTAATTGACTAAATGTGAATGAGAGCATGAGTTTGTCACTGTTTCTTAGCCTTGTGACAGACTGGTGATCTGTCCATCGTGTACATTCCCTCTCACCCAGAGGATGCTGGGATATGCGCCAGTGATGCTCTGGGAAATGTTTGCTATTCGTATCTGATTTTACAGCGCGACTATTTTTGGGAGACGGAAGCAGAACTAAAATAGCTTCAAATGGCTTCTTCAAAAGGGCCTCAGGGACAAAAGTCAGCTCCAACTGAAGGCCGATGGACTATCACCGATGTTTCCTCCTGCATCTCTGGAGAAACGAGTTAGGCAGATGGTCCAAAACCAACTTTGCTGTTAAAGGACCATACCGGCCATTTTGCATGTTTGAGCCAATTTTCATAGGTTACTTACAATCATTTCCCAAAGCATACTACTGGAATGGTGAATTAAAAATGTTTTTCTTACCTTCCAGACTGCCAGTTCATTCTGCTATTAAAATCAACTTGTTGATATTTGAAACGTTCTTGGGATAGGTAATCCATCATCACCAACAAGACGTGTACTCAGGTTTTTTAGCATTTAAGCGCAATAAAAAAGTGTGGAGTGAATGTATGCCTCCACTGGGGAATATAGTCCCAAAAGAAGACCTGCGTTTATAGAAAAATTTAAATGACCATGACTTCATAAGGCTGTGTAACTATTAGCAGGAATAAAGCATCCTTCAAGTGGCGAACCAGTTACCCAGCTGCACCATTACCAGCGGCCTCTTTATGTAAACATGCAGAACTGTCTTCTGGTGATATATGCATTCCATGGGTGCACACCCCGAATGCATCTCATTACTCCGATTTTCTAGCCTACAAGAACATTCCTGGATTACAGACCTCTTCTGTGTTAAACTGAGAAACCAGCTCCTGGTGGCTCTTTAAAGGGTGTCTACAGCCAAAGTTCTAAAGTTTAGAAGTAATTTGGAGTTACTTTACAGCTATCTGGATTTAATACTAAATGATTTTTTTCAGCGATTTATTCACGATATTTATTCACGATCATCCAAGTTCTGTGAAGATTGTGGAAATTAGAGCACGTGATGCCTCCTCCGTCTATCAGAGCCAATATCAAATGGAAAACTGAAAGTCACTGACTTCCTCATCCACATTAATAGGAGGGCATACGCTGCGTTCGAGCTGCCTCAGAAGTCAGATTTTTACCATCAGAAGTTCCAACTTTGGACCTCAAACCTTCCAGCCAAATGTAAAGTAAAAAGCATAGCTGAACACCAATAAATACAAAGATTAAATAAAGATTAAATAAACTTCGTAATAAATGCTAACTAAAGTAAAGTTAGACTACAGGACTGTCTGGTTGTGTTGTTTTACAATGATATTAATCACAGTGGGTATTAAACTTTGTGCAGAGAAGTAATATTATGAAATTATTTACACTTACGGGTATCAATGGCAAACAGTTATTATTTTGCTATAGATAGTTAACTTGGCTATATATTTTTACTGTTTTATTTCAGTGTCATGCAAGAAAAAATACTTTATTTGTCTTTTAGCTGATCATTTCCATTCACAAAGCTCGCTTCCATNTCATGCAAGAAAAAATACTTTATTTGTCTTTTAGCTGATCATTTCCATTCACAAAGCTCGCTTCCATGCCGCTGCCATGTTGAGTGACATCATACTCGTGAAGTCGGGGTAGATCATTTTGGTCCGAGTTGTAAAAATCCGAGTTCCAAACGCAGCATCAGGCCTTCTTCAAATATCCTGAAATCACGGTTGCTGTTGCACTGTGCACAAAAACAAGCTAAACATGAGAACAGGCTAAAAATGTTTCAGAACTAAAGCTCCTGAAACAGTTTTAGCTCCTACTCCATGACGGTATACCTTGCTGGTGCTCAGCTTCCTCTCTTCTAAGAACCGACTGGCAATTCCAGTAGCTTGGTCTGATGTGATGATGTCAGCGTGATGGGGGCACGCTCCTGGGAACAGAACAGGCAGAAGTTGAGGAACATGTGCAAATTGGGTTGCATTGCATTGTTTAAGAGTTTCCATTGTTAAACTGTAAACTGAAATGCTGCTAGTTGTTGCTGCATCTAACTTTAAAGGCAGAAATCTAGAACCCGACACTGTATGAAGTTGAAATTCGGCAGGTTTATTGTTCAGGACCCAAGGACGTGCAGTGTGACATGTGAAGTTGTTTGGCTGAGTGGTTCTCAAACTGAGCTGTCCCGGTAAAAGGGTCCGTGTGGCAGGATATGCTCCGGTCCAGTACCACGGTCTCAACCCAACCCCGTACAGCAAAAAAAGCTAGCTCATGAGGATGTACAGAACTAAATTATGGCAGGCTGCGGCGCACACCATGAAGTCCAGCCCGTTCCGAACACGCATGTTTTGAACGGGCACTGCACTTGTGTTTCATAATGGCGGTTGAGGTAAACGGCAGCATGTGTCCTGTCTCCTGACGTCACGGTTCCTTCGTTCCACATCAGCAAGGTTTTGAAGCCAAAAACAAAAGGCGTCACATGAACCAGTTTTTCTGGCTGAGTACGTGTTTTTAAAATGCCCTGAACGGGTTGCAGTTCGGCTCTAGACCAGTCAGACCCTGACAAATACGGGTTAGGAAATGCTGGGCGGAGCTTATATATACTGTATAAATGAACCTGTGTTACTGCTGTTCTTACAAACATCAATTTCTATTATATTGCTGCTTTTATTAAAGCCTCTATTATTGAGCAGGTTTAGTTTCTTGAGTAAATCCTCGGATAAGCACTTTGAGATGAAAAATATTTCGTGGAAGTACTTGAAGTCTGAGCTCAGCAAACTGTCAGAGCTCCTCCGCTTTTATCATGGTAATGATCAAAGTGTGAAGTGCAGGCAGACCACCAACCGCGCCGCAGCATTCCAGCCAGACACACGCCAACAAGCTACAAATGCTGCAGAATGCTCTACATTTCAAATCCAGAATCAGTTCTGACTTTACAAAGTTAAATTATATATATATATATATGAATGTTGAATGAAGCATGAAGATTTCAGGATTACATGATCACCATCATATGTGCACATTTCTTCTGAATGTTTCCACATATCTACACATTTCTACTTCTCAGAAAAAAAACAAAAACAAATTAGAACAATGAAGTTTGTTTATAAAAATAAAAATTCCAAGCTATTTTCCTCTTCTGTCAAAAGGTTTTTGCATCAGGAGGCAGCGTACGGCTCTCAGAGGCTGAATAAACCTCCAGGTACAGGTCAGGCTGAGGGTTCCTTTCATCTGCCTGTTAGAAAAACGCGCCCTCCTCTTTTTTGTCAAATTCATTCTGGTTTGGGCCCCTTAAGCCATTAATCTATGCAGTGTTTTCAGAGTTCTCATAGTGGCTAACGTTAGCGTGCGGAGCTCTCAGCCTCTCAGCTTTTTATTCTCCCTCTCTATTCACTGATTCTTTTACTTTTGAGAGCAAGCTGAGAATTCTCACTCGGCTAACCCCATAATGCTCGCTAACATATGATGAACCTGTGAAATGCATCACCACTGACGCCTATTTAAACAAAACCAAAAAGAAAAAGACTTCCTCCTTATGCTTTGGTTCCCCACCACCACAGGAATCTCCTTTCTCAGAACAGAAACTGTCACTTTTCCCCTCGATTATTCACTTGTTGAGGGCTTTATGATTATTTATATATATTCATGCTGAAAAGCCAGACGGGTCTCAGTCTCATTTTTAAACAAGAAGGGCTTTCAGTAAAGTACATACCTCTGCCAAGGCCACACAAGCCTAGACAAAGTGTATCTTGCTCTAGAATATATTAGCATAAAGAGGAAAAAAGGGCCTATTTTCATATTTTCTTTTGTTTTCATATATACCAAAAGAAAAATACAAGATTACATTTTTTAAAAATATGAAGGCAAACTGCAAAAAAACTCTCAAAGGGCTTATACAAGGCAAGTCACCATGTTACCATTTAATTCATACGACAATCTGAAAAAGAAAATCACAAAAAAGAAAAATAAACAGCAAAAGAACATTTGAAATCTCTTGGAGCAACTCCAGTAAAATATCAGATCCTGAAGGCAACATAGATGAAAAAAAGAAATCAGAGTAAAAGTTTGACAAAGACATAATCCTTTCACAGCTTTCTTGAACTGAAAAGGAGCAAATTAATGAAATTAGAAGTCAGGATATTCCATAAGATTGAACCTCTGTATATGTAACCAAATTGTTTTAGTTTTTTAGGATAGTATATAATTTTTTTGTAAGTTTAATTTGTAATTTTTGCATTTTCAGTACTTCACTGTATTATTTTTATTGCACCTCATGTACTGTAACTTGTACTACTAAGCAACTCTGGCACAATAACAACAATCCCTCAGGATAAATAAAGGCTTATCTTATCTTATCTTATCTTATCTTATCTTATAAAAACATGTTCAAAGACATTTTCAGATACAGTAAAAACAGGATTTAAAAAAGAATGCACAGAAAGACATTTAGGTTAAAGAATAAAATAAGAAAATCAAAACTTATTTGAACATTTAAATTAAAAAATAAAATAAAATAAAAATAAAAAAGACTAAAATGTACTTTATCAAAGTGCATAAAGTCAAAGTGCTAGGTTTGCAGTTTAGCAAGCAGAAAGTAATTGATGAATATGGAAAGCAATGATGAACATAAAAGATGGGGAAGGATTCTATTTAATGACCCATAAATAAACAAACTGAAGGTAAACTGGTAAACAGTGAGGATCAGACTGATGAAACAGAATTTGAGACGGATGATTTCTATTTACACAATTTATGATACGCATTGCTCANTGATGAAACAGAATTTGAGACGGATGATTTCTATTTACACAATTTATGATACGCATTGCTCATTTTAAATGACCAGTAAACTAATGCTGCGTGCTACAGACCTCAGAACTCACATTTTTCTAACTTCTTACTTGGAAAAATGCGTTGGAACAGCACTTGAAGCCGGCTGGGAAACTCAGACTACAATGATCTAGCCCAACTTATTGAGTATGACGTCACTCAACATGGCGGCGCCGTGGAAGCGAGCTTTGTGAATGGAAATGATCAGCTGAAAGGCGAATAAAGTATTTTTTCTTGCGTGAAATTGAAAGAAAAAGGTCAGAATATATCACCAAGTTAACTATCTATTTTGTATAATAACTGTTTGCCATTGATACGTAAGTGTAAATACTTTCATAATATTACTTCTCTGCACAAAGTTTAATACCCACTGTGATTAATATCATTATAAAACAACACAACCAGACAGTCCTGTAGTCTAACTTTACTTTAGTTAGCATTTATTACCAAGTTTAATTAATTTTACAGTATTTATTGGTGTTCATGCTTTTTTGATTACATTTGGCTGGAACAGTTTGAGTTTGGAAGCTGGAACTTCCAACTGGGAAAAATTCAACTTCTGAGGTCTGTGAACGCAGCATTATATAACTCGTAAAGATAAGTCAAAACTGTTTATATGATCATGGATCAGCATCAGTTCTGCTGCACGTTTGTGATTGTTGCGTTGTTGCATATTTCTGCCTGATTTGTTATTATTGCTGTACAGCAATTATATTAATTTGTCTGCATCCGAGCAGATATTTTAGTCCGCCAGATCCGGATTCTAATCCTAAAATGGACCAGATAGTCTATCATTGGATAAATATGCTTGACTTTTTAAAAAAAAATGAGATTGGTGTATTACTGTACCTTTGAAGGATTTGACAAAAATCTCACAATTTTAGCAAATCATTAAAAAAAAAAAAAAAAANTAAAAAAAAAAAAAAAAATGCTGGATCCAGATCTGCATCCATTTCTAATTGGTATTTTCCTGGTCCGTGCCCCACCCTTCCAATCAGCTCCTAACTTTTTAGAATCTGCTAAACAAACAAAGAGTCGAGGGTAAAAACATAAACATAAAAACAATCTCCACAGCAGAGATAATTGAAAACAATGCATTTTTGTTTTTTTTTTTCCTCTAGATATAATCCAGAGATCAAACTTGTTTAATAATTATGATATCAGATTGCAGTTAAATATGTAAATTGCTATGTATGCTTATAGCTGTAAATTTTCATGTGCATCGTTAAAGTCAAATAAAATCCTCTAAGAGCGTTACAGTTTTGTTTTATGTGGAAGATACTTTATGTTACGCTTATTTTCTCTATGTGCTCTTGATTGTGTAAAATGAGAGACATTCACGCTGGAAAATGTTCCTGTCTGGACATAAAATTCCTACTTGTCTCAACTAACGATCACTGACAAAGAATAATTTACGTCGTCTGGAATCACCCTTCATTAGTGCAAAGTTTTTCTCCACTTGGTAATTTTCTGCTGCTCATTCCATTTCCTGCAGTTCAAAGAATCCTCTGCAAATTCCTTCGCACAGCACAGACTTGCTCGCATGCTCGTCAGCAGCAGAATTCCTTTCGCTACGAGAAAAGCACTTTTCTACTCATCAAATGCAGCAGACAATGAGCTTCTTCACTAGGCCGTCCCATAAATCATTCATTTTCTGCATTAGCCACAGCTCTATGGCTTTCTCTAGTTAGAGGATTCCTTCATGCTTTAGAGAACACAGCGAGGTTGTGAACACAACGTGGCTGAAAATATGAATTATTGAAATGATGCGACTAATTCTGAGCTCAGGACAAACTTGGAAAGTTGCAGCGGGATGTTGGAAAGAGGAAGTTATATTATGTGTCTGGGATCCACCGAGGCAGCATATAAAACTTTACTTCATTTCATCTAAACATACTGTATTTTAAGCTTAAAGGACCATACCGGTGGTTGTGTATGTTCAAGCCCAATAAATACAACCTGCATATATGTATGTTACATTACCATCCATTTTCTGAAACATGCTACTGCAGCGGTAAGTTTTAGAATTGTTTTTCCTGCCTCCCAGACTACCATTGGTTTCAGTTCATTCCAGTACGCAATAAAAATAAGTTTTCAGATAAGTAATCCATTACAGCAATATCCATTTTGGATAATTCTTGTTTTCCTTATTCAGTTTCCCAGCGACGTAGCTTGTGATTGCATGTCGCTCGGCAGCTGAATGTTAAATCTCTGTTGTCAGTTTTTACCAGAGCACATGAATGCACCACCAGCAGATCACTCTGCACTTTTAACTGCATTAAAATGCTAAAATTAAGTAACTTTGATTAGAAAAATAATAACTGTGATGGATTACTTATCTCAAGCACATTTTAAATCTTTTCACATAGATTTTTTATAGCATACTGGAATGAAGTGAAACCTAGTAGGTAGGAAAAACAATCTTAAAATGTACTCTCCAGTAGTATGTTTTGGGAGATTGTTGGCAGAAATGTAACATACAGTATATACGGGTTGTATTTATTAGACTCAAACATGCTAAACCACTGGTATGGTCCTTAACATGAGCCCACACTAACAAGCATTAACAGTATTAGAGCGATTTAAATCATTCTCAGGAATGTTGTTGTACAGTCCAGCGAAGCAGAACTCAGAGCAAATGTACAGTAAAAACATGTTTACAGTAGATTTACAAAGAATCTACTGTAAGTTTTCATATTTCTGCTTTCCTTCCTGTTTTTCTATCATTACATTTCTGCTCATGTTCATTATAAATGAACCTTCAAAGCTTTAAATCTTAACAGAGTTAAAGATTGCTGCTGAATAATCTTTAACTTAACCTCTGCCGCATGTGTGTGTGTGTGTGTGTGTGTGCTGCATGTGCAAATATGTACTGCATATGCATGTGTGCTACATGTGCATGTATGCTGCATGTGTGCGTTGCATGTGCACGTGTGCTGCATGTGCATGTGTGCACACCCATTGCATTTACACTTCAAGGGACAAGTAATCAAATTCTAACGTTTTGCTCCCATTTGGCACATGCGTGTTATGTTTCTACATGTATCATGTTATGCATGTTTATAACATGTAAAAAGTAAAAAAAACAAAAACAAAGCACATGGAGTCAGATATTCTCAGACATGTTTTTGGACATTCATATCGTCTGATATCTCATCTAAACACGTAAACGTTTTTTTTGTCATTCTGACTCACATCATAAAATGTGACACTTTTCGACATTTTGCGGAAATGAATGACGTAGCAGTGAGCATTGCGACACACACACACACACACACACACACACACACACATACACACACACTCAAACAACAAGTACTGTAATCAGTCTTCTTCCTCTTAAAATATAACTACGTTGTTTTGGACCTTTGGAAAACAACAACTTGTACTATTTCTGTCTCATTTGCATCTATTGCAGCGTTTTGTTTGCCTCCAACTCATAAACGAATCCCTCGTTTAAATTTCAGGTTGTTTCGGATCTAAACCATATAAAAAACAATAAGAGGATAAATTTATATACTTTATAAAACATAAAGAGGATCTAAAGAGGATGTCAAAGAAATAGGAATTGAACATTAGTACTTATAGTGTAGCATTAGCACATCCACAGACGTGCTAATGCTACAGGCAGCATTAGAACATCCACAGACATGCTAATGCTAGGCACAGCATTAGAACATTCACAGACATGCTAATGCTATAGTGTAGCATTAGCACATCCACAGACGTGCTAATGCTATAGTGTAGCATTAGCACATCCACAGACGTGCTGCATTAGCACATCCACAGAATAATGCTATAGTGTAGTATTAACACATCCACAGACGTACTAATGCTGTAGTATAGCATTAGCATATCCACAGACATGCTAATGCTATAGTGCAGCATTAGCATGTTTGTGGATGTGAGCATGTTTGTGTGTGGCTATGAGTGTGTGCACGTGTCTGTGCACAAATGTATAAAAAATATTCCAATAAGGAAGTTCTAAGAGTGATAACATTACAATAAACTGTAAATGACCAATTATATGTTTCAGGAATCAACCTCAACTTGCTTCCAAAGGTCGTCATGCTGCAGTTATTAAATCACTTTACCTTCTTTATTCACCATCACAGCAAATATTTCACCAAAGGAGATGCTGTGAATTTACAATAAATGAATAAAATTTTGTTTGTCACGTGTGAGCTAAAAAAAAAAAAAAAANAAAAAAAAAAAAAAAGAAAATCCCGTCACGTCTGCGTTTCACTGTCAGACGTCTCAGAACAAAAACACGGCAAGTGATAAATGAATAAGGTTTGGACTTCTGGGAAAACTGTGACACAGATCGGATGGAAACCTGAGCTCTGATCAAAGGTGAATGTTCAGACATTTCTTTTTTTTTTATTATTTTCATATTTGCCGACAAGATGGCTGACTGATTAGAGACATGACACCAAGAAACCCGACACACCATCTAATACAATACATCTAAACCTGATACAATACTTAAAGCTTTGTTAGTTTTTGACCTATTTTCCCTTTCAAAATTACCTTCATGCTTAAAGGACCATACCAGTGACTTTGCATATTTGAGCCAAATAAATACTACCCACATACACATTACATTACTGCCTTTTTCCAAAACTCAAAACCACATTTTAGGTTTTGTGTTATTTTGCCACATCCCCTAATTTTTCAAAATCAGCTGTTCAGAATACACACACCTTAAAATTCAATGTTTTGCCTGCACTTTATTGATAAATCATGGTCATTTTCATTTCTCTGTAAAAGTTGACTACAAGTTGATTTTTATAGCGTGATGAACTGAAACCAACAGTCTGAAAGTAGGAAAAACAATGCAAATATTTACTGCTCAAGTAGAATGTTTTGGAAAAATGGTTGGCGGTAACGTAACGTGTATATTACAAAATCACCGGTATGCTCCTTTAAACTCACAAACCATGTTAACTCATCTTAAGGCAGTTCCTCCTTCCTCTCTGACCTCTCCATTTATCCTCCAAACCGTCCTTCTCTTTCACTTTTTGCTCTTTCCTTACACACACACACACACACACACACACACACACACACACCCAGCCTCTCCTCTTTCTCCTTCACTCTTTCTCTTTTTCTTTTCCACCTCAGCCTCTCCTCTGCTGTTAACTCTCGCCTGCCCAGGCTGCAGGTTACATCCACATTTCCTGTCGTCTTTGCTGCAGCAGGAGCAGAGAGGCTGCGACATGTCATCTAACGGAGGAAAAAAAGTGGGGCATCATGTGGAGGAGCGGCGCCGGAAGTCGTGGAAGCCTCTGCTCGGTCTGCGCGGAGAGAACGCTGACCTAGTTCGGCGGTGGCATGTTTNAGTCGTGGAAGCCTCTGCTCGGTCTGCGCGGAGAGAACGCTGACCTAGTTCGGCGGTGGCATGTTTACGGCTGATGAGACAGGCCAGTGGTTTTGCCAGCAGAGATTGCAGCGTGGCTCCGGGGCCTCTCATCCCTCTCATCCCTCTCATCCCTCTCATCCCTCTCATCCCTCTCATTTAGAGCACTTGGGCTTGAAACCATTCCAAGAGACGAGACAAGATTCTTGTTGGGTGGAACCTGAATACTCTGTCTTCTTCTCTCTGTCTTTTGAAGCCGCCATTCTGTCCTCACGTCCACTATACAGCTTTGTAGATTCTCAATTCTGCCATTTTACAGCTTTCTAAGCAAACTAAAATTGCTTTTGATATATTTTAATAATTAAATTCACTTTTTTTTTTTTTTAANTTTTTTTTTTTTTTAGAAAGTCAAAGCTGTCTGGTCTCTTTCATCGCTGTATGGTTCCTTCATAACAGTTTTCTTAAGTGCCCCTGCAGGGAATTTCTCTCGACTTGAATTATTTAGTTTTCTCAGCAGAAGACAGACGTGTCGGGCTGCTTCTCTGCTCTAAGTTGGAAAGCCTGACGTACATAAAAAAAAATAAAGATAGTAATCGCCTTATTTCCTGCGAGGAGAGATCCCCATAATTCCCAAATTTCCCCCACAACATATTAGTAACGTTCACCTTAAAGAGCTCATGAGTTCAAGAGCAGCAAGGCGTCCTGACCCTGACGGCTGTTTGCTGTTTCTGGGTGTGTGAGGCCGTGTGTGTGAGCTGCCAGACGAATGACAGCATGCTCGTTTTCCAGATTAAAGCCTCTGATGAGGAGCCTGTTGTATAATTACAGGCGACTCCGAAGCTATTCTTTGTGAGACTCGTGTTACCATGGCAACAGAAAAAATTAAATATGTCTCAGATGGGAGTAAATACACCCTTCTCTGGAAGTGTAATCTTGCTTGATGTGTTTGCCACAACGCTCACCGTAAGGTAGAAAACACCATAATTCACACTGATTGGACGGGTTGAGGGCCGGAGAGACGGAGTCTCCTCGGAAAGTCCACCCTGCGTGTTAACGGTCAGAGAAGGAAAGAGGTTTTATACCAAAATGAGCTTTTTTTTTCTTTTGACATTAATGATACAGCAACAAAACCTCAGCGAAGGAGCATTTATTTGAGGTTGGACTGGGCTCAGGCTGGATTTCCACTCTGATTTCCTGTCTTCAGCTGGGATCCGTTTGGCTAACGGAGGCAGAAATCTGCTCTCTGTCAGCAGAGGATTAGCCGACACAATTAACAATTAACCCGTGGTTATGGCTGGTGAACCTTGACCTTTTTTCTCACACAGAACTATAACAGCTAGTTTTACCTCCACTTATGTGATCACCAGCATTTGTTTGTTTGTTAGCAGAAAAGCAGCAGAAAAGTTAATCTAAGGATTTTGGATAGATAGATAGATAGATAGATAGATAGATAGATAGATAGATAGATAGATAATGTCGAGTGATTAAATTTTGGAGGTGACAGAGATCATATTTCTGGATTCAGGATTCAGAAGAGCTTTTAAACCTATAAAATCTATATTAATGGTCTGATTTCAATTAAATTTAACTTTTTGGCTCTTTATTTTATTTTTCTTAGCATGATATCTAATAGATAATGTCTCAAGGAAAAAGTGATTCATTTTTGGAGGCGATCTGGATCATATTCAGGATCCAGGAGAAGTTTTTAACATGTAGAAAATCAGATTCTGTAGTGAATGTCTAGGTTGGATAGCCATTTGGATCTGTTAAGCCTTTATTGCAGCACATTTAACAATAACTGANCTAGGTTGGATAGCCATTTGGATCTGTTAAGCCTTTATTGCAGCACATTTAACAATAACTGAAATTGGAAAAATACTTCAAACAGAATTTTTACTAACTAATATTGTACATGTGGTGTAGGCGGTGTGTTAAAACAGGAAGTATCTGTAATATCTACTGACACGTGCTGCTTTACTTTGACGAGGGGTGTACTTACTGCGAAACTACTGTATGTTATGTAGAATATTAGTTAATAAAATTCTGTTTGAAGCATTTTCCAAATTTCAGATATTGTTAAATTTGCTGCAGTAAAGGCTCAAAAGATCCAAATGGCTATCCTATCTAGAAATTTCTAATTTTCTTCCTTATAGACAGGGGGGTACTTATTTCTGACTGATACTGTAATAGCATATAAAATCATTTTATTGGGGATTTTATTGATCTCTGGATGATTTCTTGTTATCTGTGTTATTTCTCTGCAAAAATCTGCAGAACATTACAAGCAAATATGGACATCTGACCAGGAACAGCAATGCTGCAGCACACATGATAAACTATTTGTGGGTGTTATGAATGTAATATTTCATGGGTAGCGTGTATGTGTGTGTGTGTATGTATGTGGTCAGTCCTCGCAGGCTGCACAGAACAGAACACACACTGTTCTGTTCACCCAAATGTCTGTTCAGCTATTTCTCACCTTCATTTCAAATTCGTCATCAACACACAGCGAGGTTTGAAAGCATCGATCTGAATTACATGAGGGGGCTGTAAGATCTGGCTGCAAATTGAATTTCCTGGTAGATACTCGTTCATCCCCTGTCACACACACGGCCAGCCTTCTATTCTCAGCATGCCTGTAAGAAACATGTCAGAGAGACGCAGAAAACCGTGTTATTCTGCAGCTTTCAGCAATAAATGCATGCTAATAACAAAACAATAATCTAAAATTAAGAATATCTAGATTCTAAATATCAGCGTTGGAGACTACATCTAGAGTTGTAAACCCTTTTTTCTCCCCAATTTGGAACGTCCAATTTCCTACACTTCCAAAGTCCTTTAACGCTACTTTTCACTACTCTGCAATAATTTAAACTTTTTTTTTTAATTTAAAGGACCATACCACCCATTTTGCATGTTTGAGCCTAATTTATCCAATTTTCATACACGTAACGTTACTGACAATCATTTCCCAAAGCATACTACCAGAACAGTGAATTAAAAATGTTTTTCCTACCTTCCAGACCTCCATTGGTTTCAGTTCATTCTGCTATTAAAATCAACTTGTTGATACTTGAAACGTTCTTGGGATAGGTAATCCATCATCACCAACAAGACGTGTATTCAGGTTTTTTTAGAAGTTATGTAATTTTAGTGTTTAAGCTCAATAAAAAGCGTGGAGTGAATGTATGCCTCCACCGGGGAATATAGTCCCAAAAGAAGACCTGCGTTTATGGAAAAATTTAAAGGACCGTGACTTCATAAGGCTGTGTAACTATTAGCAGGAGAAACATGGATTTTTAAGGTGGGTGTATCGCTTGAATATTTGATTTTGAAAGATTAAGAGATTTAGCAAAATATCAGGAAAGCTGAAATACGATTTTATCCTTTGGGAAATGATTGTCAGTAACGTGACGTGTATGAAAATTTAATATATTAGGCTCAAAATGGGGTGGTATGGTCCTTTAATAAACTTCTGATAGGAAGTATGAAAGGAGAAGAAATGCATGCGCAGAATGCTTACACCGTTTGTAGGTTGATTACAATCTAAAATCTACATCAGTTACTTGGAGTACACCAGTGTCAATTTCAGTATAATTATGGTATTTATATTATGTTTAAAAAAATTATTGCCTTAGTTGAATTTGAATCAAAGTTTTACTGTACATGTAAACATATTGGATGACTTTGGATCTCCTGAAGTTTGTGAGAGTTAAATTACATCATCAAGCATAAATCTGAAGTATTTGTATAAATATTCTCAATCATTTTACCACCTTTTCCAACCACAACCTTCATGAAATATAAGCTAATTTAATGAAACATGAGCTGTTCCCCTCCTGAACTTAGCAACAGAAGAAGGCAAATGTCCTGCTAACACACATATGGCCGCGACGCTGAAAGCAGATGGCGAGAGAATTCAAACACCTCGAGAAGCTGGCAGAAGGAAGAACAAAACCCAGCTGGAGAGAAAAGCCAAGCTCTGGGCTCCGGAGAGCCGTGAAGGCAGCGCTCTCAGAAACGTCCTGCTACGTCCACGTGGAACTCGTCTCTTTAGCAGCAGAAGCTGAGGTTTCTGCGTGCAGGACGTGATCTGAGGGCGTTGCGTTGCACGTTTAAAGACAACCATCTGGTGTCATAAAAACCTGGGAGCCGAGAGGCCCCGCGGAGCCACCGCAAACAGGAGCTACACTGACGACGCATAATAGCATCTGTCAGAGCTGACTTATGGTTTTGTTTCAATGGCCATTTATGTCAGAGCGGAATAAAAGCTTCGATTATAACTTTTTCATTTCTGCTTTTGACTGTTATTGACTCTGAGACTTGTTTTTGTTTTGTTTAAACAGCCACAAACATTCTAATAATGTATTCATATTCACCTCAGCTAACAAATAAATCACTGTCTTAAGTACAAAACATAAACTAAATATTTTAATATTTCACCTTTACCTTTACATCTTGGTTTGGGGGTATTCTCCCTTTTTTCCAGAACCGGTTATTCTTCCTGGTGTGACCTGTAGGCCCAAAGCTGGAACGGCCAGGTAGGGCTTTGCAAATATCTCATTCAGCAGAATAACTGTATAATTTTTTATATGTGAAAATTTTGTCATATCACAATATTGACAATATTGTTTCTTGATGAGATAATGGGGAATTTTTACATCGTTCACAACAAGAAAAAACAAAGCAAGCATGTCCACTTAGTTCCTAAAACAGGAGCTAGCTCTGCTGTCTGGAAATGGTTTGGCTACGAGCTAACTGGCTAACAACCAAAGTTGGAAGCACAACTGATTAATTTCTCCAACTGAAGCAAAAACACACAGGTGAATACCAAGAAAGTCACATGAGGAGGAGAGCCAATCAGCTGATTTGTGAGCCAAAAGAAGCAGGAAGTGATTCTGACTCAGCGTAGATGGAATGTTAGCTAGCTGTCAGAAAAAGCTTTCTTGTCAGAAAAAGCTAACAGTGGAGTGAGCAAAACAATGACCTTTTTTCTTTTTTACTTTTTTTTTTTTTTTTTTNTTTTTTTTTTTTTTTTTTGGCAGTGACTTGTTGCCATGCGTAGAACATTTCTATATGTTTTTATATCTATGGTTGCCATGTATGAACAGTGTTAGCTTAGCCGCTATGATAACTTAAGTTGAGTTGTTAGCTTGTGGTGGATTTGGACTTCGGGGTGTGTTTAAGTTTAGCGTCATAGATGCTAATTAGCTCTGAAGGGAAAATCATAACCTGCCAACGGTCAGACCTGATGACATCATCAGTCATTTTATTTGTTGATACTATTTTATTTTATACTATTTTATACGCGATTGATGATTAGCAGGTCATGTTAATTTGAGTTATTATTTACAAGCTAAAATATTACAGGATTTATATTAGCTGAAGGGAAACTTTCTGTGCTACTTTTACACTTATTCAGTTTTACTCATGTTGTTACAGTTTACGGTTTTATTTCTGCAAACACTAACACAATATGGTGCAGTATAACATTTTTCATTCGTCATGAATATTATCATCACAAAAATACCTTGAGGTATAATGGTTTTACTTTAAGGTTATATTGCCCCGCTAATGCCTGGTAATGAGGCCTGATAAGTGAGTCATCTTTATAATTTCTTGGTGATTATTAGAGTCTTGCTTTCTTTTTTCTTTGTGTTTTCTCTCCGGCTGCCTGGACGCTACAGGAAATGTCATTAGGATAGAGCTGGTGCTGAGTACAGGAAATCTGATTACTGCAGTTCTGAGCGGCTTTGCTCTAACTCAATCCTCTCCTCCAGTAACACTACAGGCAATGTGATGTTTTTATCCATCATTGGACAGTTACCTACAGTGTATAAATATAAACACAATAATAAAAAAAAAGACACGCACACAGCCGGGTAAGTTTGGTATCCGCCTCATCTGATAACCTGGCCCTGGTCTGAACCCAAAAATGGTTAATATAGTAACCAGAGTGGGAGGCTTTTCAATATAAACAAGCTCCTGTGGGAACATTGGTCCATGTTCTTGTCAACAAGGACCATGAGTCATCCTTTAAAGAGCAAAGCTTCCTGCAGGTCTCAGGAAAAGAGCGTAAAATAGATCCTGTCATTACACAACATTAGATTTTCCACACATTAAAAGCTTTTATTGCTTTTTTTTTTTTTTTTTAATCATATGGGGTCCAGATGGTAAAATGTATGTTTAAAGAGCATACCGGTGATTTTGCATGTTTGAGCCCAATATATATATATATATATATATTTATATACAACCTGCATACATGTTACTGCCAGCCTTTTTACAAAACACGCTACCAGATAGGTAAAATTTTAGGACTGTTTTTCCTACCTTCCAGACTGCCATTTGTTTCAGTTCATTCCAGTTTGCTATAAAAAATCAGCTCGTAGAGTGTTGAAACGTGGCTTTAGATAAATAATCCATCACAAATCAAACGTCGTTCTTACTTTTTTGTGGAAGTAACTTAATTTAACAGATCCAACACACACACACACACACACAAAAATGGATGTCTCCACCAGGGAATGTAGTCCCAGGAGAAGATGGCTTTTACCAAGAAATTTTGCCTTCTACATTCATGCACAAGTGTTAGCAGGTGAAATGTTGAATTTTAAGGTGGATGTATCACCTGATCATTTGATTTTGAAAGATTAGGAGATTTGGCAAAATAACAGGAAACTAAAATGTTTGGGAAAATGGTTGCCAGTAATATAACATGTATGCAGGTTGTATGTACACTACAGGCCAGAAGTTTGAAGCCACCTCCAGATTTTTAAAATTATCATCAATACACTGTTTGTTTTATAATTTATTGCACAGGAAATTTCAAAAATATATAAAATAAATTAGTTTTCAAGTAGAATTAGTCAACAGTAGCACATACACACAGAGTAGTAGCACAACAGTAGCTACTCTGGCTACAGAAATGATTTTTCATGAAGGCATCAGTCTGTATTAGTGCAGCACTCCTGTTGTGTTCCAACTCCCTGCTGATGTGTTTTAACTTTCTATTCAATAGCTGCTGTCTGCCTTCTCCCACATCACTTAGGATTAACATGCTACACAGTCTGCTCATGCTAAATCTGGAGGTGGCCTTAAATTTCTGTGATTTTCATTTCAGAGTACAGGGACATTTTCAGGAGCTTCTCATAAGTTTTCTGCACTCTACTGCAGAACAACGCTGAGGAAAACAATAGCAAAGGTTGTAGCTGGACGAATTATATCGGGGAACCGTGTATGGCGACCGACCCGATCCAAAATCTACCCCCCTGGACCCGACCTGATGACCAGCCAATAGTGACCAGCACATGGATAAGGGGAGTACTGGCACTTTTTTTTGTCCACTTCAAGCACTGCCTGTAGTGTATGTATTGGGCTTAAATGTGCAAAATCATAGGTATTGCCCTTTAATGTCTCTTCTTGCATTTTACAATGTGAAAACCAGGTTTCCATCAGGAGCTTCGACCCCACAGTGACCCACATCCAGGGTCACCGAGACACACAGCTTGAAAACGCTGCAGTTTGAGCAGAGTTTGCTGACCAGGAACCTCAAAAACTCAAAAAACTCATTATCCCATACACACAGAGGTGGATTACACAGTTACACACATAAACACACACTGTACAAAATGTATGGATGCACACATTGGCACAAATATTTCTTATCGTCTTACTTTTTCACACTTATGGAAAAACTTGCCCTCGTTTTCCAGATAAACCGAAGATCTTTGCGTCTTTGGCTGCCACCTGGTTCGACCCTCTCATAATGAGAGTGAACGCGCCTCTGCCAAGCTGATTATTACACAAGCCAATAATCTGGGAATATCTGCAGCTTGACGCTCTGTGACGGCTGTTGCTGCTCACCACTGTGTGAGAAATCCTTCGATAGCAGATTTCTGTAATTTCTCTCAGATTAAATGAATGAACTCCTTTTGTCCTGCAAACAGGCGCAGAGCAGCAAGATACATAAGCTAGATTTACTCAGAACAATATGATGCATAATGTATGATAACGCATGACTTTACACACACACACAACTGACTTCCTCACCAGCACACCCTTGGCATTTTGCAACAAAGTGCTGAATGAGGAATTAATTGTGCAACCAGTGAACGTCGATGTGCACGGCCAGCAGTGCACGTATGGAAATCTGCGTGCGTCATCACACGGTTCAGCAGATGAATAAGACAGGATGGAACATTCATGCAACATTTGCATCTGCGAATGGCTTGCATCTGAGAAACTGGAGCTTTAAAGGGCAATACCAGCGATTTTGCATGTTTAAAGGACCATACCCATTTTGCAATTTTACCATAAAAAGCGTGGAGTGAATGTATGCCTCCACTGGGGAATATAGTCCCAAAAGAAGACCTGCGTTTATGGAAAAATTTAAAGGACCGTGACTTCATAAGGCTGTGTAACTATTAGCAGGAGAAACATGGATTTTTAAGGTGGGTGTATCACTTTAATATTTGATTTTGAAAGATTAAGAGATTTTGCAAAATATCAGGAAAGCTGAAATATAGTTTTATTCTTTGGGAAATGATTATCAGTAACGTATGAAAATTGAATTTATTAGGCTCAAACATGCAAAATGGTCCTTTAAACCCAATAAATACTACCAGCATATACATTATGTTACTGACAACAATTTTCCAAAATATAAATCAATATTTTAGTTTTCCTGTTATTTTGCCATATTCCTTAGTTTTAAGGTGACACCCACTTTAAAATTCAATGCTTCACCTGCTAACACGTATGTCTGAATGTAGAAGGGACGATCGTTTTTTAATTTTTCAGTAAAAACCATCTTCTCCTGGAACTATTTTCCCTGGCGGAGACTTACAGTTTCTTCCTTGCAGCTCTGTGTTGGACATTTTTTGACAATAATGTAACAGACATCATGTTTGCTGTGATGGATTATTTATCTAAATCATGTTTCAAGTCAAGTCGATTTTAATGACGTACTGGAATGAACCAATGGCAGTCTGGAAGTAGGAAAAACAATTCTAAAATTTACCGCTTCAGTACTATGTTTTGGAAATGTAACATAACATGTATGCGGTTGTATTTATTGGGCTTGAACATACAAAACCACAAACATGGTCCTTTAAACTGCAAATATTCCTAAATTTAAGCAACCAGGACACAAAATAATCCAAACTGCACAACATATTACACGATATATATGCCTCTGGAAGAAGCAGCTGTGAGCCGTGCACTATGATGACGTGCACTCTGACTGTTCATACCGTTTCCACGCTGAAAAAACCAAGTGAGGCCAATCCACTCTGTTCCATTATACAGTGCAGCACTTTAGCCCACTTACTGCTAAGTGCATTAGGCTAATCAGTGCCTGGCAGTGCCTGTTAGTGTGCGATCTTTCCTCATATTCATCCTCGGCTCAATTATATCCAGTTTCCCTGATACAATGAAGTCCCTCATTCATATGCACAGTATTATGATGTAACTGCTGCTCAGAGACCATGAAGGCCTTTAGGAAAATATGTGACTTTCTTCCAGGATTACTGAGCACATGTTTGATTATTGGTCCTCAGGAGACACCATACTACATGCCCCTCCCCCCCGCTCTACTCATACCTGATTAGCTAAATCAGATGCATCGATTAAGAGTCAGTGCCTCCCAGATATTATGCTGCGTTGCATTCTAGTTACCTCAGGACTGGGATTTTTCCAACTTCCTACTTGAAAAATGCGTTGGAACGTTATTGGAAGTCAGAGCTCCAAAATTACGTACCCCGACTTACCGAGTATGACGTCACTCAAAGATGGNTTATTGGAAGTCAGAGCTCCAAAATTACGTACCCCGACTTACCGAGTATGACGTCACTCAAAGATGATGGCGCCCATGGAAGCGAGCTTTGTGAATAGAAATAATCAGCTAACAGGCGAATAAAGTATTTTTTCTTATATGACATTGAAATAAAAAGGTCAAAATATATCGCCAAGTTAACTATCTACAGTGTATAATAACTGCCATTGATACCCGTAAGTGTAAATAACTTCATAATATTACTTCTCTGCACAAAGTTTAATACCCACTGTGATTAATATCATTGTAAAACAACACAACCAGACAGTCCTGTAGTCTAACTTTACTTTAGTTTGCATTTATTATGAAGTTTAATTAATTTTACAGTAAATATTACATTTTACAGATTTATTAGTGTTCAGCCATAATTTGTTTGTTTACATTTGGCTGGAACGGTTTGAGGTCGTTAATTGGAACTTCCGACTGTGAAAAATCCCTCAGAATCCAACTTCTAAGGGAAAAATCCAACTTCTGAGGTAACTCAAACGCAGCATTAATTATGCTGCATTCGTTGTACCTCAGGACTGAAGCCATAACTTGGAATTAGGTCATTTACGACCACGGTGTGTTTGAGCTAATGCTGCATTCGAGTTATCTCGGAAGTTGGATTTTTCCCAATCGGAAGTTCCAACTTCCGACCTCAAACGGTTCCAGCCAAATGTAAACAAAAAAGCATGGCTGAATACCGGTAGCAGTAGTTTTATATTTCTCTTAAAGGACCATACCATCCATTTTACATGTTTGAGCCTAATATATTAAATTTTCATACATGTAACATTACTGACAGTCATTTCCCAAAGCATGCTACTGGAACAGTGAATTAAAAATGTTTTTCCTACCTTCCAGACCTCCATTGGTTTCAGTTCATTCTGCTATTAAAATCAACTTGTTGATACTTGAAACGTTCTTGGGATAGGTAATCCATCATCACCAACAAGACGTGTATTCAGGTTTTTTTAGAAGTTATGTAATTTTAGTGTTTAAGCTCAATAAAAAGCGTGGAGTGAATGTATGCCTCCACCGGGGAATATAGTCCCAAAAGAAGACCTGCGTTTATGGAAAAATTTAAAGGACCGTGACTTCATAAGGCTGCATAATTATTAGCAGGAGAAACATGGATTTTTAAGGTGGGTGTATCACTAGAATATTTGATTTTGAAAGATTAAGAGATTTTGCAAAATATCAGGAAAGCTGAAATACGGTTTTATCCTTTGGGAAATGATTGTCAGTAATGTAACGTGTGAAAATTAAATATATTAGGCTCAAACATGCAAATTGGCCGGTATGGTCCTTTAAAAAAGCAGGAAGAACTTCACATGGCTTGGTTCACACTCGTTCGTAACCCTGCGCTGACCTCTGAAATGCTCCTCAAATGCTCCATTCAGAATCGCCCTTTTGATGCTTTTTTTATCTGCGACAGCCTCAATCCTCTCTGGTGTTAATCCACTCAGGTGGGAGCCTGTGACGCCGCAGTGGAAAAGCTAAATCAGATTCCCACTCATCTACAAACCCGGATGGCCCACGAGCTCTGAGTCCGACTCTTACGTAAGTGCAGCTGTGGCTGTTTGGCTGCATGTTTACACCAAACGCTGTTTCACGCTGCACTTCCTGCAGAAACTTTAAGGGATTCAGATGGGATTCCAAAATGCTGCTAAGCATTTCCAGGAAATGACTCCCTGTTATTAACTTTTCATGCAACAAGACTTCAGAGTAAATAGATTTACTGGATTTAAAGGCGCTGAGAGTTTCTGAAGAGGTTTTTATTTAGCTCAAACTGGATTTTTTTTTTTTTTTTTTTTNTTTTTTTTTTTTTTTTTTTGACTCACCTGATTTATTTTTATTTTAGCCTTGCAAACTAAATAAATAAATAAATGCAGATGTCTTTATTTGTGAATGACACTATTTCTAAAAAAAAATCCTTTTCTCATCAGGCAGACACATTTTGGTTTGTGGAACTCTGGACATTTTTCCCTCTGTAAACTAATAAAGTCTTGGAAATGCAGCTTCAGTCAGATACATGCATGTTAAAACTTTGATTATATCCCAATAAGGCAAAAAAAAAAAAAAAAAAAAAAAT
This sequence comes from Lucifuga dentata, assembly GCA_014773175.1. Taxonomy (NCBI): domain Eukaryota; kingdom Metazoa; phylum Chordata; class Actinopteri; order Ophidiiformes; family Bythitidae; genus Lucifuga; species Lucifuga dentata. The sequence goes on from VXCM01002273.1 coordinate 56,624, forward strand.
CATAAATTGTCATGCAAGTATCCTGATTAGGTTGAAATCTGCATAAATAGTAGCTTCCTCTGAATAAAAAGGTCTAGAAACGTTAGAACAGGAGTGCATTTTCTCCCCTGGAAGACTCCAAATACTCCAGTTAAGCAACGTTTAGTGAACAATGGAATCAATTAATGCCTTAATCAGAATACAGACAAATAATCAGATTATAATGTGCGTGTAATCGTACTGACTGTTTTCGATACCTAATCTTTTTTTTTTTTTTTTGTTTACAGAGTTTATGTGACAAACTCAGTCAAAAATGGATCACATGACTTTTTACAGATGCCTGTGTGTGTGTGTTTTGTGTATTTTGTGTGCTTTGTATTGTTTTATAAGTGAAGCAGATCGTGTTATTAGGGGAGAAAATCTGTGAATTGGAATCATTCCCCATTAAAACCCATAAATAAATGATAACGTCACATGTATCCATCTATCTATAATATATCACATGTATCAGGATATAATGTATATAATATATATCAGGGTTCCCCAACTAGTTTTCCCCAAATTATGTAATTATGTTAAGCATGCCAAGCCAAGGGCCACTATCCTTTTCCTCTTATTTGGTAAGAACAACAGAAAACAATTTTCTAATTTTTATTTATTTTTAAACGTACACCTTTACACCTGGAGTGGGCTGGCACCGAGCCCAGCACTTCCATCATAGAGTTTGCGGTGTTTTATAATCACCATTTCTTAATAAAATGGAAATATATGAACGTCTATGGAAAGCTTAGATTCTCTCGAACAAAATGAGCCCAAGCGTGACATTTTATGACCACGCGATCCCGAGATAAATGTAACTAAAGCACAAGATAGCCTCCGAGCTAAAACCTAGCTTCGTCGCTTCTTGGTCTAAATTTTAAAATCCCTCTCTGTGATTGGATAGCAGACTAGCAGAGGATGTGATTGATGGGTCAGTGGTCCTATCAGCTTTTACGTAGCCATGGCAACAGGCATGCATTCCCCGTGCGTAATATGTGCGTAATATTCCACTGACAGAGTGGAGACTGTGTGCTCGTCCCTATGTAGCATTCACGATGCTTTGTAATCGCCATTTCTCAATAAAATGGAGATATATGAATATCTACGGAAAGCTTAGATTCTCCTGAACAAAATGAGCCCAAGCATGACATTTTATGACCACGCAATCCCAAGATAAGTGCAACTAAAATACAAGATTTTTTATTTTATTTATTTATTTTTTTTTGGAGAAGTCATCTGAGGGCCTGATAGGACCCACAGGCCGCATTTGGCCCACGGACCGCAAGTTGGGGATCCCTGATATGTATAATGTTTGATACATATAGATAATAACGTGTGACAGTGAAGATGCTATAAATGTATTTCGTACTGTGTGAACGCACACGTTGAAATCGATGGCGCTCTGGTGATGATCCTTCGCTCTGGACCTTTTTACCATCAGTGTCGCATCGAGTGCAAAAGGTCAGAAGCTGTCAGATCATTAAAGGAGGAGGATGATGATGATGAAGAGGACAGGGGAGGAGCGGCTCCTCAGGCTGGTCACACAGAACGCATTAATGAGCATCTGATTTAAGGGATTTCAGGCCCTGCGGGGCTTAACGCAGATCAGCCGCCGATTCTCCGCCTGAGGGAGCGGAGCCGGAGCCTGAGCCGCCGTTATGGGAGCAGTGGTGCATGCTGGGAGAGAAGCATTAAGGTCACGTCAAAGGAAAGCAGGACCTCAAACTCTAAGATAACAAAATGACATTTATGCCTCAGTGTGATGTTCCGTATGCAGTATTTAGCGTGTGCCGCCCAAAAACTTCCAAAGCCGCTTTTTAAGTTGATTTTGATTGTGATAATCTCAACATTTACGCCTTTTCATTTTTTGTTGTTAATTTGCTAATTTTCTACTTTTTTTTTGGTTATCTCTTTGAACTTTAATTTAAGCAAAGTAGAACTCAAAGACAAAAAGAAGACAGCTGACTGAAACTTCACTTTAAAATTTTTGTAACAGCATTTTTTTTTTTTTTTTTTNATTTTTTTTTTTTTTTGTAGATTATCTGCAGAAAGCATGGAAATTGTACAATAAAGTTAAGTTTATATGAAAACTATGTCTTGTAACTCCATGTGGTAGGTCGTAAGGCAAGACATAACTAATCAATCAATCAATCAATCATGCTTCAGCCTTTAATACTCTCCTCTGATTTCCTAGTCCTCCTTCCTTCTCTCCTTTCCTGCTTTCCTTTGATATCTCACACCATGTTGAGAGAAGTTTGAAAGCAGTTTAAATACTCATGAAGGAACATATTTTATATGAATTTTATGAATCGTGGCCTTAAAAATCTACCTTCTTAAAGTAAAATAAGATAAGATGATAAGATAAGATAAGATAAACTTTACCAAAGCACCACTCCCAACGCAACAAAATGAATTATTGGTTTTTTATAAGTAGTTGAGTATTTGTTTAGAATATTCAATTATTCTTTAGATTTAAATTTGGATTTCACAGTAGGTAATATGACTATAATATTTCTACAAGTCAGTGAAAACATGTCAAAACCATTTGACCTCTGACCTCAAAGAAGATGTTTTAACTTCCTGTTTGATCTCTACTAATAATACTGGTATTCTTCTTCAAATCTTAACAATATGTCAAAAGTGTCTTCCTACTGAACACTATTAACTATTGGCTTTGTTTTTAAGTTGTACTTACTCTGAGGCCCTGTTCACACTAATATGGATATTTTACAAAACGTATATTTTCCTCTGCGTTTTGGCCTCATCCACACGTAAACGACGTTTTAGGCCACTAAAACGGAGATTTTTAAAACAGCTTCTAAAGCACAGATTTCTAAAAACTCCGTTTTCTGTGGATGTGTGGACGTGTAAAACAGAGATTTTGGAAAACGATGACGCCCAGCTTGCGTTTGCAGCCATTTGAGCGTTCTCGTGTGGACAGAAATGTTTTGTAAAACGATGCTTGTGTGGACATAATTTTTTTTTTTTAAACGGTGGAGAAAATATCTGTTTAAAAAAATATCCGTATTAGTGTGGACTTCGCCTAACATACGAAAAAAATAATTTTTGGTGTGTTTGCAGTGGTATTTTAACTCAGAAAGAAAAGTTTACACAAAAATACAGTATGCAATACTTTTGGCCAGTGCTGTAATAGCAATAATAATAGTAGATATATATAATACAGTAATTTCAGCAATTACTACAGTAAAGTACTTCAGTAGTAATTACTACAGTAAAGCAGATTCAGTGCCTTCTTTTAAATCTCTTCATTTTTATAGACTTGTTTTTATGTGATGTCCTTTTTATTGCTTTTATTGTCTTATGTGTATTTATGTATTTGCTGTTTATTTACTTATTCATTTATTTATTTATTCATTTATTAGTGTAGTATTGGCTTTAATTTTTTTTTTTTTTTTTTNAATTTTTTTTTTTTTTTTTACATATTCCCTTGTCTATCATTTGTGTCCTTGTTTTATTGGTAGCTTAACTGAACTTTACCTGAACTTTGTCCTGCTCTTGTTTTGCCTGTCTGTTTGGCTTTCTGCTGTTATATTTTATTGCTTTGTCTGTCAAAGCACTTTATAAACTCTGTTTTTAAAGGTGCTATATAAATAAAGTTATTATTATTNTGTCTGTCAAAGCACTTTATAAACTCTGTTTTTAAAGGTGCTATATAAATAAAGTTATTATTATTAATTTCTAGCAGCCAGAAGAGATATTACGCATATGCCCAAATTAAAAATGCTAAGATTAATGAGACTAAAATGGACAGATTCAGATCTAAATCTTGCTGTCTGAGTATGATGGAGGGATGAATGACAGTTTAAGGTGGAATGATTTACTCTGTGGGATTCTGTAGCGTCTGTAACAAACGTCCTGCAGATTTGTGCTGTTTCATTGTAGATTATGTGGAATTATGACACAGTAGGAGCTTTTTCTTTTTTTTTTTTTTANTTTTTTTTTTTTTTAGTATAATGGTAATATAAAAAATACTGCAGTGACGTATACTTAAAGCAGCATTTGTAACGTGACGCTCTCCGTTAGCTCCGCGCTGTTTGCATGAACGGAGAGGATGAAGCTCGGCCACAAGCCATTAATTGCAACATGAGATATGAGAGCTCAGCCTGAGGTTTGGCATTGGCTCAAGTCACAGAATGTACTTGAACGAATTCCAGCAGCAAAAGCTAATATGAGCCAGAGAGGATTTATCTAACGAGGCTCCGACTCCACGTGTCCTCAAGAACACGGAATCTGTCCACAACATCCATTTTATTTTCAACCTACATGCATTTCTCCCTTATCGTAGGAAAGAAGGAAAAACCTGGACTGGAGAGAGGGAAAAAAAGGGAAGAAAACTAGGAAAGGACAACAAATGGAAGGAAAAGGGAAGAGAAAAGGGAAGAAAAACTAAGAAAGTTAAGAATGAGAAAGGAAGAAAAGCAGGAAAGGGGAAAGATAGGACAGCAGGAAAAGAGACGAGAAAAGAAGAAAAACTAAGAAAGGGAAGAAATAAAAAGTAAAGTACAAAAGGAGATAAGGAAAAGATAGGAAAGGAGAGAAAATAAGGAAGGAACACAAGGAAAGGTGATAAATTAAAAGGAAGGAAAATATAAAGGGAGATGAGGAAAAAGATAGGAAAGTAGGAAAGGAGATGAGAAAAACAGGAAGAAAACTCGGAAAGGAGAGAAAGAAAAATGAAGGAAAGTAGGAAAGGGGAAAAGTAAAAAGGAAGAGAAGTAGGAAAAATGACGAGGAAGAAAAACAAAGAGAAACACGGAATAGAGTAAAAAGGAAGTAAGCAAGACAAGAGGAATAAGGACAGAAGGGAGGATGAAAGGACGGAAGGAAATACAGAACGATGATATTGACATATATACAGTAAATACAGTATATAAAGTCTGATACGAGGGAAATACTCAAGTTAAGTACCAGTACTTCAAATTTGTACTGTAGTACTCGAGTACATTGATTTCATTACTTTCATTACTTTCCAGCTCTAGCTTTGCAGTGTCCATTTACTTTATCTTTTCCTGTCTCTCTTTGAAAGTGTGTGTGCGTGCATGTACACGCACGCACACACACACACACACACACACACTCTTTGAACTCTGCACCATATTGATAAGAATGCATGCGGTCGGTCACGTCATTAGTATTGATCGTATTGTAAAACGGATTAGAGGAAAGGTCTGCAGCCTCTCGTCTCTCAGCCAGACGCTCCATGTATGTTTTGATAACCTCTCAGTGATAAAACACACGTTTTCATTTTTCAGTTCTGTACAATTAGTATGTGCGTGTGTGTGTTGGGGTGGGGATGGGGCAAAGACAATAGCTGGGGGATGGTGATATTTTATTTTTACTGCCAGTTAACATAATAAAGCAATTACATTTCTGCTTTTTCATTTCTTTAATGGAAGATTTTATATATTTATATTTTGTCTGAATTATTTAGTACAATTATCAAGACTTCATTACATGATTTGTTTTTATGTGCAGATGTAATAATGGTCTAAGGTGATGAGTGCTATTCTATTCTATTTGATTTTTTTTCTTTTATTGTTTAACTTTATATTTTATTTTCTTCCTCATTATCTTTTAAAATTTTCTTTAATTTGTTCTGTCTCTGACATGTTGTTTTAATACAATTTGCTTTGTGTAAACATGCAAAATCTATGGTATTGTCCTTTAAAAACTGGCTTTTTTTTTTTTTTTAAATGCCACTCCATGCCACTAGGGGGCGCAGAGTAGACATGTTGGCTGTAAGCAGAGCTAGCTTGATGCTAGCAGAACAGCCGCAGCGGCGGTGAAAATGCAGTAGTGATAGTTTATCGATAAATATTCACAAATATTGACAAAGTGAACATTCTCTGCATATATTTAGAGAAAATGTAAGAGTGGAATTTGGTGGTTTTGGCCTCATTTGTACTTTTTCTGAGGAATACAGAAACCTTCAGCGTGCACAGCGGTGCTGCAGGAAGGGAGGGTAGAAATGGATCAACACGTTTTTATTTCACATTAAAGGTTTAAAATCAATAAATGAAAATAAGAATGTGGGGATCAATCTTTATCATGAATTTAAAGGCTCCACGTGAGATATGAGAAAAATAATAATCAATAACTAACACAAAGCCTGTTAATGATAATTCAGTCATTACCTCGTTACTCCTATCCGCTGCTCGTTAAGCACCGATCCTTCTCTGCCATTATGGCTGTAATCATTATGAAAAGACAGAAAGCAGCAGGAAGCTCTTTAATGTGACATGAAGGAGGTCTGGCGTGTCTGAGGGTCCCTGAAGGCCTCATCCCATCAAACACAATCCTCAAAATACCTTCATGAGAGCAAATTAAAGGTGTATCAGTCATTTATCATCTACCACAACGTGAAAAAATATAGTTTAATTTAAAACAAATCATATTTCACTTTTATGCTTTTTGTATTAAAGTTTGTCTAAAAAAGTAAGCATTTTAAATATGAACATTATTCATATTTAGTTAGTCTGATGAATAGTTGTTGCATAACAGAGTAAAGGCTGAGAAATGGAAGGACACTGCCCCCTGTTGATGTGTCATGGTATGACATCAACACAATGCATTTCTCTGAATCGTTTTGAAGTAAATTATCTACAATAGATAAAAAAAAAAAAGTAAAAATATTCAACCAGCCAAGGAGAATAATGTGAATTTTGTATTAATAGTTCGTTCATTTTGTTCTCAAAATATAGTAACATTTTTCCATGACTTTGAAGTGAGGAAAGTGAAAAAAAAAAAAAAAAAAAAAAAAAAATCAAAATAATTTTACAAGACATAAAGTCGCCATATTTTGTTTATGTACAAATGAAGAAATAAAGGTTTTAATTTATCATTCCATTTTATTTTCAGTATTACGCAACATTAGAAGTATAAATATCTTTTTTTTTTTAATATACAACATCTATGACATCCATAGAGCTTTGCTTGAGCAAAATACAAAACTCAAAACACTTTTATTGCACAGATCCTAAAAGACAAACCGAGGAAAGAAATTCATCTAATACCAGTTTCACACAAAGAAAGAAGGAAAAAAGGAAAAGACAAGCGGACAGACGGGACGGATGAAAACACGTTAATACCTGCACATAATGAATGTTCTTATTCAACATCCTGGTGTTCTACAAACACCGTTATCTGTGACACACAACATAGATTTGGCAAATCAACAATATACAAAATATACATCCATGATGCTTTGTAAACAAAGATTGAATGTACTTTGAGGATTTAAATGTAATGTGGGAAAATAGATTTTTACACGTTCGAATGAAATTTAGCGATTCATTTGTGGAATCGCTAAATTTCTCTCAGTTCTAATCTTCCTCCGCTGAGGTGAAAAGGAAATCTTGTCAAATATTAAGGTGCGTTTAGTTTTCTCACAAAACTTTATCGGTACATTTACAATATCTAATGCAGGTAAACATCAGATTCTTATTACATTAAAATCTACAGTCTCATGTGGTTCATTCTTGGATATAATATTCCACTTTAAAGGACCATGTCACCATTTTTCATGTTTGAGCCTAATATATTCAATTTTCATACATGTAATGTTACTGACAATCATTTCGCAAAGCATACTATTGGAACGGTGAATTAAAAATGTTTTTCCTACCTTCCAGACCTCCATTGGTTTCAGTTCATTCTGGTATTAAAATCAACTTGTTGATACTTGAAACGTTCTTGGGATAGGTAATCCATCATCACCAACAAGACGTGTATTCAGGTTTTTTTTAAAGTTATGTAATTTTAGTGTTTAAGCTCAATAAAAAGCGTGGAGTGAATGTATGCCTCCACCGGGGAATATAGTCCCCAAAAAAGACCTGCATTTATGGAAAAATTTAAAGGACCATGACTTCATAAAGCTGCGTAACTATTAGCAGGAGAAACATGGATTTTTAAGGTGGGTGTATCACTTGAATATTTGATTTTGAAAGATTAAGAGATTTAGCAAAATATCAGGAAAGCTGAAATACGGTTTGATCCTTTGGGAAATGATTGTCTAATGTTATATGTATGAAAATTGAATATATTAGGCTCAAACATGCAAAATGAACAGTATGGTCCTTTAATTCTATTCTGCGTCAAGTGTAAATGAAGTATTTTCCATTTGATTCGTCAACATATTTACAGTATTTATTACGGTTATTGTATTAATAAAGCTGCTACAACAGAGCAAAATACTGCGTGATGTACTTAGTGTTCTAGGCTACTTCCTGGTTGACGTTTAGGGTTTGCAGTTTAAAGGCGTCTACAGTATTTTCACGTGTGTGCGTGTGTCAGAGTACGTGTGTAAATACAAAGTGAAAACTGATACACAACAGCTGAGTATTAGCATAGCAACATCTATGTATGCTGTGGTGTGAACTATGTGAATGTTGAGGATTCTTCTAGAAAAATCTCCTGAAGCTGGAAGTCAAATGAGGCCAAGTTCAGACTACACAATTTCACAAAAAGTCAAATTAAGCAACAGTTTTTCGTGTAATCTTACGTTTTGGAGATGCTACATGACTGTTTCACAGATTTGTGAATCTCTTGAGCTTTTAAATTATAATCTCTTAGCTCAAATATATCAATTCCATAGAAATTGCACAACTTAATTCCACAAGTGTCAGGCTCAGAAGTTATCAATCAATCCTCAATGATAATTTGCCTTGAAGCTTAAATTTTGTACTTTTTTCCACAGTTTAGTTTGTTAAATGGTGTTCAAATTTTACAAGATCTGTCACTTTGGAGGAGATGAACGATGTCACGAATCCGTGACGGGAAGGTAAAAAACTGGGAAGTTGGTGGGTTTTTGAAGAAAATAATAAAACTGGAACGTGGAGGATTTCTGATGTTTTTGCCACTTCCTCTTCCTCTCACGCTTTTTTATTCTTCAACGTTCAACGACTTGTAGATCCACTCAAGCTACAAAAGCATCTCAAAATTTTGCAGCAATAATTCCAAACATGTTTGAAAATATTGAGGCATCTGGGGCGACTCAGATTTAAAGGACCATACCACCCATTTTGCATGTTTGAACCTAATATATTCAATTTTCATACATGTAACATTACTGACAATCATTTCTCAAAGCATACTACTGGAAGGGTGAATTAAAAATGTTTTTCCTACCTTCCAGACCTCCATTGATTTCAGTTAATTCTGGTACACTATTAAAATCAACTTGTATATTCAGGTGTATTCAGGTTTTTTTTAGAAGTTGCATAATTTTAGCATTTAAGTGCAATAAAAAGCGTGGAGTGAATGTATGCCTCCACCAGGGAATATAGTCCCAAAAGAAGACCTGCGTTTATGGAAAAATTTAAAGGACCATGACTTCATAAGGCTGTGTAACTATTAGCAGGAGAAACATGGATTTTTAAGGTGGGTGTATCACTTGAATATTTGATTTTGAAAGATTAAGAGATTTTACAAAATATCAGGAAAGCTGAAATACAGTTTTATGCTTTGAGAAATGATTGTCACGTTACATGTATGAAAATTGAATATATTAGGCTCAAACATGCAAAATAGATGGTATGGTCCTTTAANGTTACATGTATGAAAATTGAATATATTAGGCTCAAACATGCAAAATAGATGGTATGGTCCTTTAACGAACATCACGATGGGCACAATCAGAGATTCGGCTAAGATTTGGGGTTTTTGTTGCTTGCTAGTGTTAAATCTGAGTTTGAATCGTGTAGTCTCAACTTGGCGTTAGCATGAAGATCCTCGGACGCTCAGTATGTTTGCATGCATGCTGTAGTCTGATTATTTTTCTGTATTTTCTCCGATTGAGGCAATAATGTGAGTTACACATGGACGGAATTATTCAGATTCCACGGTTTGCCGAATATACATGAAGCGTTGCTTAATTGGAGTATGAGGCGAGTCTGCCAGATTAGAAAAAGCACGATTTACACCATTTTCAATCTAATTACGGTGTCTATATAAAGTGTGAAAAAAAAGACTTATTGCCTTAATCTGAGTATAATTGAAGTTTTAACGTGCATGTAAACGTACCGAGACTGAAGCCTGATATCAAAATTCTTCAAAATCCAGATAGTCCAGCACTTTAAATGTGAAGTAGACCCTTATCTTACACAAACACGCCTGATCTTGTGTCATTCTGAGCACTCGTAGATATTTATCAACCCGTTGACTGAAGTAACTAACTGGCCAACACACAGAGAAATACTGGTTCATCTCACGCTTCGTATTCTACAGTCATCGTTTTCAAACCCGTCAACCACGAATACGTTAATACGCCTCTGTCAACAGTAAAGACATTCAGGAAAATTCTCTCAGCCCTCACAGTTTTGTTATATAATGCTACACTATTAGGAAAAAGCTCATTTATGTCCTTTTTGTCTCGCTTCAAGTTATTTATGACCATGTAATAACATTTAAAGTCACAAAAGCTGCATTTACACTGCAGGCGTCGTCGAACAATTCCGATTTTCTGCCTATATCCGATTTGTTTGGTTTTTTTTACATCTTTTTAAAAAATTAATTCTATGTCCGATACTTGTGTTTACACGGTTTAGACCTGAAACAACCTGCGTGTGAAAACGAGGGTTTAGTTTCAAAGACGGCAGTAAATAATTAAAGGACCATACCACCCATTTTGCATTTTTGAGCCTAATATATTCAATTTTCAAACATGTAACGTTACTGACAATCATTTCCCAAAGGATAAAACTGGAATGGTGAATTAAAAATGTTTTTCCTACCTTCCAGACTGCCATTGGTTTCAGTTCATTCTGGTATTAAAATCAACTTGTTGATACTTGAAACATTCTTGGGATAGGTAATCCATCATCACCAACAAGACGTGTATTCAGGTTTTTTTTAGAAGTTACATAATTTTAATATTTAATAAAAAGTGTGGAGTGAATGTATGCCTCCACTGGGGAATATAGTCCCAAAAGAAGACCTGCGTTTATGGAAAAATTTAAAGGACCATGACTTCATAAGGCTGTGTAACTATTAGCAGGAGAAACATGGATTTTTAAGGTGGGTGTATCACTNATATCAGGAAAGCTGAAATACGGTTTTATCCTTTGGGAAATGATTGTCAGTAACGTTACATGTATGAAAATTGAATATATTAGGCTCAAACATGCAAAATAGATGGTATGGTCCTTTAAGAAATAATTAGGGAGGTGTGTGTTGGCACGAGTAAGATGGAATGAAAAGGAAATTCCGATAAATGAATGTGGGCCAAAACTGATCTAAAAATCCCGGATTCCATGTGCTTTTTTACATTTACATGTTCACACGTTCACAACGCGTATCCACGTGTCAGCAAAAAACGGGAATTGTGTGTGTTTCACCTGTCGGTGTAAACGAAGCACACGAGACGCTGAAACATCACGGTAGCTTACTCAGACCACAGTTACCAAGCAGAACATGATTCTCTAATATTCAGAATACAAACATAACACTGCAAAATATATGTACATATAATACAAACGACAATCATGTAAGCCCAAGTGTCCCAGTTTTACAGTGTTGTCATATTTACACCATATTGCATAAAAATCAAAAAATATAGAAATGTACAGATGTCAGAGGAATGTGAATAAACCACGCCTTGCTAACAACAGCAACTTTTATTTCTGATAATTCTAAGGCCCCCCTTCTCTAAATATGATTTTTAGAACCGTGCGATGGTTCCATAAGTTAAACTTTTCGGAGCGTTTCCTCCGTTGTACCACTGCATCAAACCCGACAGAGAAATAATTCAACTCAAACGCCAAATCTCTGCGAGTCAGTGACATTATTACTACTAAATGGCTGATAAGAATCCAAAAAAAAGTTTATTCTACTGCATTAAAAACTCATCTTCCTACCAACCCGAAAATAAGTGCAATTCAAAAAATTGTTTATGGCACCGACACTACAGTACACGTTAATCTTTGTTAGGCTCCGCCCTCTTGACCCTGACGCACTGATTGCACAAAGCGTTCTGCTATCGACATGAAGAAAAACCTCCAAACATTCATGTGACGTAAAACTGCAGAAATAACCAGCAAATCCTTGCCTACATTCAGGTCTAGAGATTTTACACAAGTTGTCGAAAGTATTCTTACTTAATGTACATAAACATTTAAATCACACATGCACACACACACACACACAGACACACACAGACACACACACACACACACACCTACCTCTCTATCAGCTTAACAATCGCTGTNACACAGACACACACAGACACACACACACACACACACCTACCTCTCTATCAGCTTAACAATCGCTGTAACAACTTCCCCGGTCCTCAAACGAAAAAGGCATGATGATGCTCATTTCTAACGTTCTATTACATCCTGAAATCTCTAGCACGTTTGCTTTCCTGCTGCCTTTTTAAAAAAAATTTAATTCCCTTTTTATTTTACTTTTTGTAGGCGGAGCTACGAGGGGATTCATTTTGCTGCTTACACCTGCCAGAGTCTTTATCTGAACCTGCAGCAGGAGGAACGGCTCTGGACGCATCTCTCCTGGCGTTTTTCTGAGTGGACGCCGCCTCTTGTCCGGTTTCTTTTTTCTTCCTCTCAGCCTGGTCCTTCCGGTTTGAGGAAACCGGCTTTTCCGAGGCCGGAACTTTGGGATCGTGTGCAGTGGAACCTGATCTGAGTCCATCAGACTTGGATATGTTGGCTAACGTCTCCTGAGTTGAACAGGAAACCCTGCATGAGAACGCTCCGCTGACTGGAGGTTGTGACTCTCTTTTCCCTGCAGGGTTCACGACCCCTGACCCCGGCGGATCAGGCTGAGAGGAAACAAGCGACGGAGGCTCCTTCCTGAGCTGCTGTGGAGGAGCAGGAAGAGGCGACGTGGCGTCTTTTGGTTTTGAGTCGAGACGGTCTTTGAGGATAGAAGCTTGGATTTTGGGTGCGGGGTGTTTACGTTTGGTGTCGGGACTTTGTTTGCTAACTGGCGAGGTTGCGGTTTTAGGAGGGAGAAGCTTTGCTCTGGAGTCCATGTTTTCTTTTACCGTACGAGTCGAGGCTTCTGTTGAACTCATGGGTTTCACATCGCCATTTCCTCTGACAGCAACAGTTGGAGAATGCGTCAGCCACACCAATTCTTCCCGCTTTACATCACGTTTGGAATCGTGGGTTAACAGAACGGGTGAAGCAGGAAGCGGAGATTCTTTAGATTCTCTCTGTTTGAAACCTGGATTATCTTTTGCTGTTGGAATGGGAGGAGGCGTAGCACGAGATTTTGCTTCGGGCGTCGTCTTCTCCCTCTCCATCTTTGCAGCCAAGTGTGAGACAGGTTGTGGGTTTGGTCTTGACTCGATTCTGAGACTTGAAACATTTTCACTTGCAATTTCTAAAGTTGACCGTTTCGGTTTGGCAGCATGCTCTGTCACGCTGTTAACACTTTCTGGTTTTTTAGAGGTGAACTCAAGTGATTCAGGTGATTTGTCTCGTTCTTTTACAACAGAAGGTTTCTTTAATAGGCGGTCTGAACCTTTAATCTCCACGTCACCTGTACTCTCTGTCTTCGGTGATACAGGATCCTCCTTCTTCTGCATCGATACGTAACGACTCTCTATTGCACCAGCAGACACAGTGTTATCCTTCTTTGCGTTTAAACTTTGTGTAACCTCATTTAACGAGGCAGCCGTGTTTGTCATTTTTTTAGAAACATCTCCTTTTTGCTCCACTTTTGGATTTGCTTCCACTTTCCAAGCTGAGGAACATGTGGAAACAATACTGCTCTCTGTTTTCATGACTGGCGTGTTCGACTGTCCACCGTCTACGGTAAAGAGTCTTTCGTTGCACTCCTGACCTTCTGACTTTGAATTGTAGATTTTGTCTTTATGTACAGAGACGGATGATGGCATTGGGTTAGAAAGCTGCGGTTCCTTATTTGAGCAGGAGATTTTTAATACCAGCCCCTGGACGTTCTCTGGAGGCGCAGACACAGAGTCGTTCTGTAAACTCACCTTAGAAACGGACGCCATTTTAATGTTCTGTGCATCAACTAGCTTCTCACACCTCTGAAGCTGATCCGCCCCTAATCCAGAATTTCTACTTTGCAGGGCTGAAACGGGTAACGATTTACCGGCTGGAGTCTCTGCTTGTGTCGGGTCAGTTTTCATTTCTGCGTCTTGCTTCGCTGAAGTCAGAGATTCCACAGCCTTAGAGCCGTCAGCATTTTGTGATGTTGCACACGACGTGACTTCCTGCTGCTCCATGTCATCCTCCTGATCTTCGTTGCTGACCTCCCGTATCGAGGGCGTTTTTCCACAGGAGGAGAAGTGGGAACTGTGCCGGGCACCTCTATGCTCAGCTAGCGCTGAACTGGCCTTCATGCTAGTCCTGCTGTCTGGTTTAACAGTGAAGCTTAAGGTCTCCCCTTTGGTGGGCGGAGTCTTGAATGAATCGCTGTGCCTATCCTGCGGTTTCTCTGTGGCTGAATGATTTGAAGAAGAAACGGCGTCAGAGCCCGGGACACTTAGAGGGCTCTTCGGCTTGTCCGTGGGTTTGATTTGAGGGATGGGTATTTGTCTCTCGGTGGGGCTGTGGAGCCACAACGGAGGACTCACAGAAACACTGTCATTAGTGTTCTCTGCCATCTTGGACAGGCAGGTGTCTGTTTTGGAAACTCTGGGTCCCGAAAGCAGCCCGATATCCAGGGTGCCCTCTAGAGGTTTGAGAGAGGAAACAAGACGTCCTTCAAGTTTATATTCAGAAGATGTCTTTCGAAGTGGGCTTTCTGCTGAGGAGATGAGCTGGAGCTTTTCCACAGCACTCTCCCCTCTGCCCGGGAAGAGTTTTGGGGCCAGACCTTCAGGGCTGCCATGAACGCTTCCAAAGCCTGCCTTCATGTGGTCATGAGACATGGCCGTGTCCAGCTGGAGGCTCTTGGACCTGGTGGAGCCAAAATGGAGGTTCTCGTGGATGCCAGAAGACAACCGACACATGCAGTCTTCTCGTTCTTCAAAGGACAGCCTCTTCCTGGTGAACTCGATGTTGGGAGCTTTGAAGTCCAGTCTGTCTGGCTTCATGCTGTCCTTACCCTGTCTGGAGTGCTGCCAGTCTGGATGAACAGAGCACAAGGAGGATCGGAGCGCCCCCTCACTTTCACCGCTGGATCCAGATGGATCAGAGATGCCCTCAGCCACTCGGGTGTTAAGTTTCTTANACTTTCACCGCTGGATCCAGATGGATCAGAGATGCCCTCAGCCACTCGGGTGTTAAGTTTCTTATACAGCACATCTTTAAGGGTGGTACTGGCCGCTTTGGTCTCTAGAAGGCCAGACTCTGGGCTACTCTGGGATTTGCTTTGGCTCCGGATTGGAAAACCTTCCTCCCTGTCATCGCCATAGAAAGGGGACGTCTCTGATTCAAGCAGAGCGTCTTGCTTCTGCAGAGATTCCCTCCTCTCCGACCAATCCTGCCTTTTCAAGACCATCTTGGACTTCAGCTTCTCCTTGTCAAGCTCCTCCACGGACTCCTGTCGTCCCACCTTGCGACCGACCGGCCTCTTCAAGCAGCCCTGCTCCACAGGTCGTATGCGGGAGATGGCAAGCGACTCACAGGCCGTCTCCTCCACGCTCTGCAAGACGGTGTAATCCCGGTCTCCCGTCCTCAGCTCCTCGCCCTGTACCTCTTCTTGGGTCACCTCCAGGCTGTGTTTCCTGGGACACAAGTGCTTCTTATCTCCGGTGTAAGAGGATGACAGCTTCTCCTCAGACTGAACACGTTTTAGGAGGGGTGAACGAGGCGGCTCAGCACTTTTAGGGCGTACAATATGGCGGACGATTGTTGGCGGGGAATGTATCTTGGCTGGGAAGGCTTGGGTCGCCTTGGAAATGGCAACAGCGTGCCCGCTAAGAAGGGGAGAGGGCGAGCGCTGAGGAGATGTCGGTTGAGGGGTAGGCGAAGGCGNGTGCCCGCTAAGAAGGGGAGAGGGCGAGCGCTGAGGAGATGTCGGTTGAGGGGTAGGCGAAGGCGTGCGAGCCAACGGAGAAAGCGGAATGCTACCAGCAGACTTGCGCCTCCCCTGGCGTAACCTTTGCCCAGTCAGTTTGGGGCCGAGGCCGTGGAGAGTACTGGGACGAATGTGGCCTGAACCTGCAGGGGAGTTCGGAGCGCTGGAGCTGGGAGAGCTGCTCTGAGAGGAGTTTCCACCTGATAGCCACAAGAAGAAAATAATGTAATTAGCAATGCATGAAAATAATAATAAATTTCCTAATTGAGGTGTTCATGAGATAAGGTAAGATGTCCACCTGACTGGTTGAAATCTGGAGTAGGGCGAAAGGCGGCGGTGGGGGAATGAGGGGAGAGGCTGTGGGTGGGGGAGCCAGGGAGACTCTCACCAGAAGACAGCGAGTGGTTGAGGGAGGAGAAACTGCGACTCGTGTGCAGGAGAGGAGAAGGCTGCATGGCAAAACGCCTGAAAAGGGAGCGTCGCCTAGATAAAAAAAAAAAAAAAATNAAAAAAAAAAAAAAAATCAAATCAGTCCATGCTAATATGCAATTCCCCCATATGAGATTTACTTTTAAACAACATGAGATGTGTATTGAGGAGGTGTAAAATATTTCTGATGTAAACCCTGCTTACAATGGGAGCTCTTGAGACACCTATGAAAGAGTATACTTTTTGGGATTGTAAAAAGTGTCAGAGAAGTAAATTTGTTCTTGTTATAGGATGTTTTACCCTTTTTTTCTCTTTTCAATTTATTTTCTCTTTTTAGTATCGCTTAAAAATGCAAGAGTGTATGCAGTCAAGTAATATTTTCTACTAGCTTAATATGCTCAATAGCATGTATAAGGGTATATGTACTCATGTATGTGTACCTATTGTGTGTAAAAATGGACATATACTCTGTGTAACAAAGCAAAAATTACAATAAAAATATTGTTTTAAATAAAAACATGAGGTGTGTACTAAATATGTGTTTATCAGTTCTATTTTTGAAATGATGAATTACAGAGTTCAGGTTCCTTGTGGCACCATATTCATTCATTCATTAACCCAAAGAGTTTACCTGGAGATAATTGCTTTGTTTCTTAATGGCCACAAGAGGGAAGATAATGTTAAATTCAGATAATTGACTTACCTTCTTCTGCAGCATTATAACTTTCGTAAAGTGTTTCACATCTATAGTTGCGGTTACGGACAAATATTTCTTCAACCCGACTGAAATCATTCTGATTAGAGATTACATGGATGCTAAATAAAGTGATCCGATAAGATATGCGTTTACATGCCCCAAAGCATTTCATCAAAAAAAAAAAAAAAAAAAAAAAAAAAAAAAAAGCAAAGTGGTTCTGCCTGCTGTGAAGCATCTAATCTGCCAGAAATATAGGAGAAGTTTTTTTTCTAATGTTATTGAGAAAATTAAATTAATTCATTAATTCATTCATTCCGCCTGTTAATACAGTTTTCAGATGAACCCACATCGTGTCCTGGGAACAGGATTTGTGTTTTTGCTGTTCTTTCTAATTAAGCAGCATCTCAACGCAGCGTCAGCTAATGATATCCCAACGTATGGCAAATATGCGCAGAAAGAATAGATTTATTCCAACCAGAGAGAAATGACTGGATTAAGCATTTATATGGTTATTAGGCGTAATATTTTACTATTGAACAGATTATGAAAGGTTTAAACCACTCCCTCAACCCGATTGAAAATTCCTTCCGATTGGTCCAGATCGGGCTGATTGAGGCGGTTACATGAGGCATTTTTATTCTGATTGGGCAATTATTCTGATTATTAGCATAATATTAGGGTCCATGTAAATGCAGCTAGTGACTGTGTGTGTGTGTGTCCTTGTTTGATGAACCCAATCAGGCACAACCACACAAAATTCATGTCAATGCTCTATTTTTTTAAAGATTTGAGCTTAATTCTATTGCGTCGCAATTCTTACAATAATATCTAATATATCTGCTTCATCCGCATCTGAACACACTGAGGATATTTTATCATATCCACACTTTAAGGCTAGGCTTTTAAAAGTGAAGAATAATATATGTTTCTATCGAAAGAAAATATAATTAGATCCATGTTTTCATACCTTTCTGGTGTCTTCTCCTTCTTGGGCTTCTTGGTACACCTGACCATCTTGCTCCTGTAGCTGTTCCTCCTGGCTGGACCGGTTTTTATGGAAGTATTCTCAAAAGGGGTTGTGGAGATGGTCACTTTACTGCCACTCTGAAAAGAAGTACAGAAATCTGGTTATTGGCACAAGTACGAGGATTTTTGTATCTAACATTACGTTTATGTCGACTTTATTTGTATAATGTTAACAAAACCAGTTTGTAGACATCATCATTCATGGGTGTTCTGAAACCTTTGCAATGCTTTAATGTGCAAAAAACACAATTCTACTCCCTTCCTTGTTGCAGCACAACTGTGCACACTGGGTGAAAACACACCATTTTAGGTGCTGTCTCTTTAAGGCCTGCTCGTTTGTAATTGGCAGGCTGAGCAATAACCATGGACTGTGGGCAAATATCGACTTGCTAGCCTTGTCGATGCATCTAACCCACGTGTAGGCAGTTAAATTCACGTTTTACACGAGGACATCGGCGTGGTCCTCAAGTTTATTCAATTAAAACAATTTAATCAATTTAATTAAATTTGAACACCAAGCACCAAAGAGAACATTTGACAACAACAACATTAAAACTAATTAAACACTTATTATTTACCTTCAGCAGGAGTTCCACCACTTCAGTGTGGACAAGACCGTGGACTGGTTCTCCGTTGACGTGAGTAATGAGGTCTCCGGCTTTAAGCCCCGCCTTATGAGCAGGCCCGCCATCTTCTACGTTCTGGTTAGGAGACATAAGTGAACTTAATTTTTTAAATCTTTTTTCTCCTTATAATCCTTTGTGTTGATGTTTTTTTTTTGTTTTTTTTTTTTTAAAGAGTTTGCTGTTTGCTTGTTTTTTTATTTATTCATTTAGTTTTGGAAAATCTTTATTGATTTTCGACAACAAGAGCCTTAAAAAGAAAAAAAAAATATTAAAAAAATATCTATCTATCTATCTATCTATAAATACTCATATATATACAGTATATACATATACAGGCCAGAAGTTTGAGGCCACCCCTGGATTTTTAAAAAAAAATTATCAATACAGTGTTTGTTTTACAATTTATTGCACAGGAAATGACAAAAACATATTAGATAAAAGTAATTAGTTTTCAAGAAGAATTAGTCAGCAAGAGCATATTATGTAGTCACTCTGGCTACAGAAATGATTTTTCATGAAGGCATCAGTCTGTATTAGTGCAGCACTCCTGTTGTGTTCCAACTCCCTGCTGATGTGTTTTAACTTTCTATTCAATAGCTGCTGTCTGCCTTCTCCCACATCATTTGAACAAGACAGATATTGAACATGAAGTTAATCGGCTCTACATTACATTACATCATCCATAGAGGCCACTCTGCAAAGTCTGAGCGCCTCTAACACCAATATAGTCCAAGAAACGGTTCCAGATTTTTTAAATATGGCCCTTGTTTATGACGTAGTTCCTTACCCAGACCATATGGTAGACGGTGTAGATGTCGCTGTCGCACGCGTAAACCCGGATCGCCCTCAGCGTGAAGCCAAACTTCTTCCCAGAGCTGTGTATGATGACAGGCTGCCGTGGGTTGGCAGCGCAGAGNAAAAAAAAAAAAAAAAAAAAACTCAGATAATGATCACCAGAGCAGTATTTTATTGGAATTTGCCTGGTTTTCCACTCAGCAGTGAAGTGTTGCTGTAAAGCTTATAAAGATTTTCATTCTGCTGCGGCTGAGGGCGAGACTAATGGGATTTTCTCTCCTCGGTGGTGAAAGCCTCTCGCTCTGCTCTCCCTATCCACTCTCATTGTCAGCAGCTTGTACTCGGCAACTAGCTTGCATCCGCTCTGTCAGATGGATCTCTCACAGCAGGTGTCACACTGGGCCAATTTCACACAGATCCACAGTGTGTTTTCATCTCTTTCACCTTGTTTTGTTCAAAGTCCATTCCTCTTAATTGTAATTCTCCACGTGCCTTTGCCTCGACCTTGACTTTGTGAAACATCCCATACTTCAACTTTCAAAAACAGTATTTTGTGTTGGCGAGGGCATGACTCTCTGTGTATTTCTGTGTGTTCGTAAACTTACCCCCAGGGATCGTAAGGGAAAGGGCACCGGCTGAGACAGACTTTGGTACTTTTGCCACAGCTACAGTTTTTTCTCCTGGACTCTCAGGCTGCACGGCGGTGCTCTGAGCTCCCTGAGATCCCTGGTCTCCAGACGTTTGACCAGAATTATCAGGGATCTCCTCCTCCTCACCTCTGGGAGTTAATTGACCCAAATGTTCTGAGAAACTCCCTAAAAAAATCACAAAAGACATATATGGAATGAAACACAACTATACTGAGAAAATATGAGATTTTTTTTGTCTGAAATTTATCGTTGAGGATTAAATGTATCAATTAACTGGTAATTTACCAAGGGTAATTTAACTGGTAATTTACCAAGTCAAATAAAAGAAATTCTACTGGCTTAAAAATGCACAGTTATCTCACTCGGCTTGATATATTTGATTCGTAATTCCACTTGTATTTAATGTTCTGATGTAACAAACTGAGGAATATCAATAGGGTTCAAAGGTCATCTCCAGTAATGCAAGAACTTGTAGGATCTGTTCCTTTTATTTTCCATTTAATCTCAAACATGCTGATAGCCAAATGGAGTCGAATGAATCACATTTCGTCAAGTAGGTGTTTTGATTTTGGCGAGTTTCATCGATTCAGGCTCACGTAACTGACTGCGATGCTTCCTCAGAATGCTAAACTATCTGAATCGCAATTTAACAAACCGGCATTTCAGGTTAACCTCGATTCAGCCCTATAGAGTTAGTTAGAGTTAGACTGCATGGACACTATGGAGCCACTAGTGGACAATTACATACATCAACAAAAGCCTCTTAAACAGGAAGTGACAGCTGTTCACACAAACTGTAGACTGTCTAAGCCAAATTAAAAAACGCCATTTTCTTTGTTGATGTTAGAATGTGCTGTTTTATCTCAAAAAATGGTGACTTAAAGGACCATACCACCCATTTTGCATGTTTGAACCTAATATATTCAATTTTCATACACGTAGCTTTACTGACAATCATTTCCCAAAGCATACTACTGGAACGGTGAATTAAAAATGTTTTTCCTACCTTCCAGACCTCCATTGGTTTCAGTTCATTCTGCTATTAAAATCAACTTGTTGATACTTGAAATGTTCTTGGGATAGGTAATCCATCATCGCCAACAAGACATGTATTCAGGTTTTTTAGAAGTTTTGCAATTTTAGTGTTTAAGCTCAATAAAAAGCGTGGAGTGAATGTATGCCTCCACCAGGGGATACAGTCCCAAAAGAAGACCTGCGTTTATGAAAAATTTAAAGGACTGTGACTTCATAAGGCTGTGTAAC
>VXCM01002274.1:0-76826 GCA_014773175.1 Lucifuga dentata
TGTGTGAATAAAATGTGAAATGGGGTGAGAAGGGAGTGTTTTGATGAGAAATAAAATCAAGAAAAGTATTTTATAATGAAGCAGTAACAATTATGGAATGATATGCGATAAAATCAAGTAATCATGTTTTAAAGTAACCTTGAGTACACTTACAATGTGTTTTAAATCAAGTAACTATGATTTGAGTGATTTTTGATGCATTTATGTTGTGTATTAAATTGAAGTGAACATGATCTATGTAACTTTTGATACAGTTGTAGCTGAATGGGGGCGGTGCTGATTATTGAGTGACTGTTGCTGATCATGTAACTGAAAATTTCAATAACAGGAAACAGCTTGAGTGGAAGAGTACCTAAGTTCCTTAAACCAGGCTAGGAGACGTTAAGGGTGTTTTCCATTAATAAGCAATAATGTTGAACAACGTAGGTGAGATAACAATTGTCCAATAAGAGAGCAAAAGTAGTAAAATTACAACTGTGATTGGTTCAATAACTTTGACGATACAGAAGCTGAACCANATTGTCCAATAAGAGAGCAAAAGTAGTAAAATTACAACTGTGATTGGTTCAATAACTTTGACGATACAGAAGCTGAACCAATGTGACTGAGTTCTGAAAATGATGTCATGAGTAGTATAAAAAGTAAAGTTTTAGCGTTTTTAGGAGAGGAACCTTCCAGAGGCACGGGGAGACCCTGCCCGACGAATCATTCATCAGGGGACAAAAAAGCATCAAGAAAAGAAGACCCAAAATGGGCGACGAAAAATAACTCCGCAGATCTCCGAAGGGAGATTGCGGTGTCTTTGCTCTTTTCTTAAAAAGACTTTTGGGGGTCAAAGGTTGAGTTTGGAGAGAAGAGTCTTCGAAAATTAAGACTGGAATTTAAGAGTGTTTTTCCTCTTTATGGGGTAAGATGATTTTGACATTTGATTTTCATAAAAGTGATTTTGAAGTATTTTTACTCATTTTTGCAATAATTTTTGTATTTCTGATCTCTTCTCAGTTTTTGATATTGTTGCTTTTGATCATTTTTCTGCTGTATGCTTGAGCAACTGCAAATAAAAATAACTCCTTGTAGTTAAAGTACCAGTCTTTTATCCTTTTTGATTGGTTCTTTTTGACAGTTTTGAGTATTTTTAGCCTCTCCTTGATGATTTAAAATAACACAGCCGGTGTATGAAGTATTTATGAATTACATATGGGTTTCTGAAAGGTTAACTTGGACCCAATGATGATTAAACAGCACCCTAGCAGTAAAAGTATACTTATTGCTAAAATTTGTTCTCACAACTATAACAACTGTTGCATATAAGAAGAATAGCTGTCATTAACTAAAGTTCATACAGTAAAGTTAATGGGGCGGGCCACATCTTAATTGAAGCTGTATGTGAAATTGGTGAGGCTTTAGGATGAAGACAGTGAGTGAGACGAATATTCTTCAAACTAGCCTTGAATCATAAGACTAGAATTCTACAATTTGAGATGATGTGGACTGGTCTAGATCACCTTGGTGTGGGGCTAGCCTAGGCTACCTGTATTGGGGTCTCAGGGTAACACCGCCTCTTGCCCTATGACCGCTGGGATAGGCTCCAGCTCCCCCGTGATCCTTAACAGGACAAACGGGTAAAGAAAATGGTTGGATGGATGGATGGATGGATGGATGGATGGATATTTAAACATTTACTGCACTAAACTGCCAAACAGGGCACTGTTGTCACACTTTCAACTGCCCTACTTGTATTTAGGGCCAATGTAATTCAATGTAATTCAGGAAATGTGCAATCCCTGCTGCTTAAGTTCATAATACACATGAAGATCTCAGAAGACTTCATATATTTATATATACAGACTTTTTATCTACATATTTACCGTCACAGAAATTTTGACTTACCTGTTTGATTATGTAGTTGCGCACTTTTATTTTGTTTGACTATGTGTGAATGCACAATCAAGGATCCTTACAAATTTTGCTGTACTCCGTGCAATGACAATAAAGGCATTTTAATTCTGATTCTGAATAAACACATCCACACATTTCAGTATTTTTCCTTCTAATTAGAACTGGCAATGGGCATAACATAAAGACTTATAATTTTCCATTACATATCATCCTTAAGTCATATTATAAACAAACTGCATTCAGTATTAGACTGATAAGTTAAAAAAATATATATATACATCATTAAGAAAAAAAGTAGTAAGGAAGTATCCGTACCTGTTTCTGCAATGCAGGTAAGAGAGCTGACTCCTGGTTGGTAGACTCCGGAGCGCAGGTACAGACTGAGTGTGAATGGTTGTCCTCTTCTCACAATCAGACGATCTACACCGTTTAGATCCGTCTGATGGTCTGTGTTATTGAAGTAACACTCCAGGTCCCAGCGGCTAATGTCCAATGCTTTGGTGGAGAGAGGACAGAAATAATAAAATAATAGATAATATTCATTTTTGAGTAAAAAGAGCTTGCTAGTCAATACCCCTGAAACATTTATCAGTAATATAAGAATTAAAATTTGTAGAATGTATCGGATAATTACGTTTATATTAAGTCAAGTCTTGCTGTCTTTTTAACAGGGGGATAATATGTTAATTGTGCACTTAAAATGCTACAATAAAGTTTTTATAAGGTGCAAAGAGCCAATTGCATAGCTATGTATAGGATAAGAGATATTTAAATGCATTTACAAGGTGGAACAATAAATTTTTATTTATTTATTTATTTATTTTTTACAGTAGTCTGGTGGTGAATAAATTAGTAAAATGTAGTTACATAAAGTCTGGATTTTTTCATGTTGTGGCTGAAAATGTGGCTTATATGTGGTACAACTAACTATTCTCTGTGC
The DNA here is from genome assembly GCA_014773175.1 of Lucifuga dentata. Classification (NCBI taxonomy): domain Eukaryota; kingdom Metazoa; phylum Chordata; class Actinopteri; order Ophidiiformes; family Bythitidae; genus Lucifuga; species Lucifuga dentata. Next base: position 2,840 of record VXCM01002274.1, read on the forward strand.
TGATTGTAAGACTTATTTCTATAACAAATTTAATTTCCAGACTATTAGTATTTGAAAACTGTTTTGTGAGTTAAAATTAATTTTATCATAGTCAAATCCATTGCAAATAGTTTGTAACTGTGTTGTTTCAGCTAAGAGCAGGTCACTCAGGGTCATTTATGGAGATAATTTTGTTTCATAGGGCTTTCTATAAAGATTTAACAAGAGGTAAACACAGTCTGAATTAGCTGGCTTCAGTCTCTCCCTGTGAACTCAGCAAACACACAACTGCTCCTTCTCTCCGTGGTGTGTTGTGACTAAAAGAATCCCACCCTCTTCTTCCTGTTTGTAGGAAAAGTTATGAAGTCCTCCTATATACAGTAACATGACTATGGTCTTCCTGCTGGCACGCCACTGGCTTTGCTGTTCCTTTATCAGAAAAGCCCTTAAACAAGCATGAGGTGGAAGTGTCAAGGCGAGGATTGGCTTGAGCAAACAAAGACTAAGTTGCAAGGACTTCCTGATGTTTTACATGACGGAATCATTCCTCCATTTGTCATGGCTGTGATGTTTTACAGATCTTCACCCTTGTTCAGTTTCTAATTGAAGACACGTTAGTACAAATTGGACCAAATACCTGAAAGGACCTCTCCTATGATTTTGCACATTGAGCTTAAAGGACCATACCACCCATTTTGAGCCTAATTTTTCATACATGTAAGCTTACTGACAATCATTTCCCAAAGCATACTACTGGAACAGTGAGTAAAAAACAAACAAACAAAAAAAAAAAACAATTCCTACCTTCCAGACTGCCATTGGTTTCAGTTCATTCCAGTACGCTTTAAAAATCAACATGACTTGAAACATGCTTGACATACAGTAGGTAATCCATCACAGCGAACAGCATACTATTTTTAATTTTTGTTGAAGTTACTTAATTTAACTGATCTAACACAGACCTACAATGAAAGAAAATGTATGTTTCTGGCAAAGAATATAGTCCCAGAAGAGTACTGCTTTCTATGAAAATGAAACTACTGTGCCTTCTGCAATCATGTGTAAGTGTTAGCAAATGAAACATTGAATTTTAAGGTGGGTGTATCACCTGATTAGAGGAGTTTTTGGGGGCTCAAACATGCAAAATTATTGGTATGGTCCTTTAAAGGTAAATGCTACTAATCCAAAGACAGCTGGAGGATGCACTTGAAAAATTATAAGGCCTTTCCAATCATTTCACTCACAGTTACAAATATTAACTAAAAAGGAGAACTGGAATGGAAAGCTCATAAGGTTCAAAAGTTTATTTTACCACACATCCAAAAAATTCACTTATTTGTCTGCTCCCTGCAGAAAGAAGAAAAGTGCTATGAAATGACCTTTGGAAAAGTGTTGCATTAGTTCATCTTTCAGGAAGCCTGAAGATTGTGGCAGAGCAGCTTCATACAGCTGTTGGGTTTATTATCCTCACTCCTAAAGGCTACAGAATCCAGTAAAAAGGGTTTTGCCTTACAGAATGTGGAAACCATTAGGGGGATTAGTAACACACGAAAGTCTGTGAACCAAAACTTTTCAGTAATGACTTAATACTCTGGTCAACCAGCGGCAAACTGCTCACATCTAACTGTAGTTATTAGTGGGTTTCATTGTGGCTACGTAATTGCTATCACAGAAGATTAATTTTCATTGTCACAAATAGTCGTGCGAGAAAGCTGGTTTAAAGTTAAGAAGGTGTGGATGGCTGCCAATATATGTGGTGTAAACCCATATTAAGCAGATTTCTGGCAGTGTGTGAGGTTATGTAACCCATAGCAGGACAATGCTCCAAAATGAAACGCATTGGCAGAGATTCCTCTTTGACTTTGCCTTCTTCATCAACATATACAAACGGTGCACTAATAAGAGCTGCATAAGCCTAATAAGGAAACTAAATAAAATCTCGCTGAGGTCAAATGGGAAGCAGCAGGTACAGTAAATACCCCTTAAACCCTGGAAAAAATAACTACATAAACTCACTTCCAAACCTAAAGAACTTTTAGTTTTTCAGTAAAAACAAATTTGCTTCACAAATACACACATACAGTTGAAACTGGGGCTTGGTTTTTTTCCATCCGTGATGACTTCAGAACTACATCAAACACATTTAATACTGAGTGCTTTGTGCATGACCTCCTACACATACAAACAGGTGACAGCGATTCCCTATTATTCTGTTTATTCTAAAGTGCCGTAACAGAAACTGCATCCTGCAAATTTATCCCCATATTTTGATCTCAGATTAAAGTTTCCTACTTCCTACACTGCAAATATGAAGATTAAATATCCAGGATGACAAAAGCATATGCCTGTTTTTTTGTTTTTTTTTTTGCTCTGCCAGTTACCAAAGTAACCTTGCATCAAAAAGCTTCCTTTTGAATGCAAATACTGTAGATAATTGTAATATAATGGTTTTTTTTTTTATTAATCTGATATTTGTTATCTTTGCCTGCACAACATTAATAGCAACTTCTAGAGGTTGTTCAGAGCAAATGGGGATATTTGAAGCATCAGGGAGGTTTGATGTGGGGCTTTAGTAAACTATTTCTAGGGAGTGTGTCTGTAAAGATAGCAGAGTGAGCTGGTAAGAGTCCAGCTGCTCTCAGCCGCTATTAAAAGTGCTTATGGTCCCAAGGCAACAATCATCTGCTCACACATGAGGGTGAAACATTTTTAAATGCACTCGTCTTCAGAGTTATTCCTCTTCCTGCAGCTTTCAGACCAGCAGCCAGCATGACATGCAGAGGACATGTAGGACATGACCATTTGACTCTTGTCACTTGTGTTATTTTCAGGCATCATCCATATTGCTGTTGTCCTGGGTGTGCATTTCCTGTATATTAATTTCAATACATTTTAAGATTACATTAGTTCAGATATTCCTAAACACCCATTTTTATTGAAAGTTGTTGGAAGAAAATGTCAAAGCAAAATCCACTGGGAATTCAATTCTTGAAAAATGAGTAAAGATAGATGTCACATTCAATAAATAATCATATTTATGGCTCTAAATTCAATCTGTTGATCGTTTCCGGTGTACAGCATGACTTGTTAATTACATTAATTTGACATTAAACGTCACGGGCAGTTTGTGGCTGTTTGTTAGAGATTTAAAACAGGAAAAGGAGTCAGGATTGATCTTACCTTGAGCCATGATTGCAGGTGATTCGCAGATTAAAGTGAGTTTTCAGAGAAACTTCAGCTCCTCGGAGAGTGTGTGTGAGTGTTTGTGTGTTTGGTCCCGTTATCTGGGTTGTATTTGTAGTCCTCCTCGGCGCGTTACCAGAATTCCTCTCCATACAGAGAAGCCGACAGTGGGCGTGACGCCACCCTCCCCTCAGGCAAACACGCGGCCAGAACACGCACATGCGCGCACGCACACACATGCACAGGACAGTCTTGCGTTGCGTGGTAAACCCACCAAAGGATGAGGCAGAGAACGTTTTTTTGCTGACGTAAGAGAAACACAACCACACCATCTGCTTCACATCTACACATGTTATACATCATACAGAGAGCGTTGAGCAATAAGAGTAAGGCCTGATGACATACAGATCTGGCCATTGTTCTTTTCCAGTTAATTGGGAAAACCTACAGTACTGTGTGTACCAAGCCCACAACATTGCAGAAACAATGAAAAATGTCCCACTGCTTTTGTAACCAGGAATTTTTGGGAGTCACTTCTCTCTCTGTGAACTCAGTCTCTCTAAGTGATCAACATGGCTACAGTTTCTTTGAGCTTACCTTCTTCAATCAACACCAACATGCCCTTTAAACTCAGTTTAAAGGAACATCATGTTTGAGCCCAATAAATAAAACCTTTTCTAAAATATACCATTAGAGCGGTACATTTAAGAATTGTTTTTCCTACCTTTCAGGCTGCCATTTGTTTCAGTTAATTCCAGGAGCCTACACTAAAAAATCAACTTCTAAAGAGTCAAAACGCCCTTGAGATAAGTAATCAGTCACAGTGAACAAAACTATAAATAATTTTTTTGAAGTTGTTTAATTTAACCAATCCAACATGGAGCTACAAGGAAGAAAATGTATGTCTCCGAAAGGGAATATAGTCCTAGGAGAAGATGACTTTTACCAAGAAATTAGAATGACTGTGCCTTCTACAATCATGAGTATGTGTTAGCAGGCAAAATATTGAATTTTAAGGTTGGAGCATCACCTGAACATTTGATTTTGAAAGATTGGGTGATTTGAAAAAAATAACAAGAAACTAAAATGCTTGTCGGTAATATAACATGTATGTCAGTTGTATATATTGGGCTCAAACATGCACGATCACCAGTATGGTCCTTTAAATCTAAAAGTTTAAAGTGAAAGACTACATTTAAAGCCTCATTTTAGGCCACACATTCTTGAGCTGCAGAAGGGCATATTTAACAAATACATAAACACCTTCTGCAACTCACTGCACAAGTTTTGCGATTTCTCCTTTGGTGTTTGAGAAGAAAAGTCTAATTTAATAGGAATCTTCTTTTGTACATAATTAATGACATGTCAGTAAAAGTGTCAGTATCTGAAATCTCTATACACTGATAATATTACAAGTAATCCTATCAGTTAAACACACAAAATGTTTGAAGTCATCTGATATTAATTATGTCAGCATGAGTAGAGGATCAAGCCTGCCAACTGCATGTTTTGAGGCTGTCTGGGCAGACCAGTATTAAGCACACACGATACTTGGCTTGGCTTGAGGATTACATCAGGAAAGAGAATTTTAGTGATTTACAGAAGTGAAATCAAAGTCAGTGCCATGTCCTAAGTCTCAAAGGAAATGACTGAGTGGCTTTGCCAGGCTGGCTTGGAGGAAATGTAACATCTATCACCTATATTCCTTTCCAGCTAAATGATAAATGTGGACAAAGTTTCCATCAGAGTGATCTTGTCAGAAATATAATGACAGCAAAAGTGCAAAAGTGAAAAGGAAAATACAGCAAAAGCAGGAAAACACACATTTCTTCTCAAATCATTGTTGAACTATTGTTTAAAGGACAATACTGGCGATTTTGCATGTATGAAAACAATTTTACAATCTACATATGTGTTACGTTACTGACAACCATTTCCTAAAATATACTGCTTTAATGGTAAATTTTAGATTGTTTTTCCTACTTTCCAGACTTCCATTGGTTTCAGTTCATTCCAGTATGCTATAAAAATCAACCTCTAGAAACTTGAAACATACTTGATTTAAGTAATCCATCACAACGAATGACATATTAAGTTGTTTTGTCAAAGTAACTTTATTAATTGGTCCAACCTGGAGCTGCACTGAAGACAATGTATATCTCCGCCAGGGAATATAGTCCCAGGAGAAGACGGCTTTTACAAAGAAATTAAAAATGACTGTAAATTTTACATTTTGACATTGTTAGCAGGCGAAACATTCACTTTTAAGGTGTATCACCTGAATATTTGATTTTGAAAGATTAGGAGATTTATCAAAACAACAGGAAAACTGAAATACGGTGTTTTATGTTTTGAAAACTGGTTGTCAGTATTTATTGGGCTATTAAACATTTAAAATTGCTGGTATGTATGTGTCGCTGGTATGTCAATGTCTCAAAAACAACTGCTGTTACACAAACAGTGTCATGAATTTATTGCAGTTGTGTTTGAAAATCATATGATTTTGAGTCAAAATGTAAAAAAAAAAAAAAAAAAAAAAACCATCTTGACCTCATTTCTACTTCTGATGAAATTAATCATTCACTCTGAAATTTGCCATGGCAACATTATTCCAGAGAAAATTTTAGAAAATTGTGAAACCACTAAAGTGGCACCATTGCAAAATTATGCAGAAATATAATTTACTGAATTTTGACAATTTTGTAAATTTTTCATTTTTAAAACTCGTTTTCAGGTGTTTAAATGGGCTGGCTCCAGAAATGGTGTCTCAGCTCATTAAAAAGAGAGACTATAGTGAGAATGAGACAAGAGGAGTAACTAACCAGAACTGTAGAGTTCCAATGTGCAGAACAACTTTTGGTAAATCATCCTTTTCAGTAAAAGGGACACACATATGGAACTCTTTACCAGCAGAAATCAAGTCTCAGACAGAACTGAAGGTGTTTAATTGAAAAGTCAAACTCTGGCTCAAGCAACGACAGAGACGTGAGCATTAATGAGGTCCCTCACTGACTCACATCCTTACACAAAAACAATTTTTATGTAAATTTGATTGTTTTAATCTGCGTTTTGTATTTTCCACATTTGTCTGACAATATTGTGTGTATTGTCCCTACCAAACAAACAATAAATAATAAACAAAAGGGATGTAGGCTGCTTTTTATATCCTATAGATGAATGAAGAGACATATTCAGCAAATGATTTCCCTCTGAATATTCTTTTCATCATTATATACAGTTAATATTTCTCTGTGCTCTTAATATGCACATGTAAGCAAATATTCAAGGGAATAAAAACACAAATTTGATGTTTTGACAACTCATTTACTTTCATTTATTCAATTGAATTGTACTTCTATTATTGCTGTCTCAATTGTTAATGGTCTATATAAAGAAAAATAATATGATTTAAATGAAAATATTGGGTAAATGCCAAATATACTCAATATTAGCATAGATATTTCAGGCTAAAACTGCTGCATTTTACATTTATGGCTGCAATTTTGTTGTTGTCTCATTACAGCAAATAAAGACAGACAAAAACCGATCACAGCAAATATTCTGTATTTAAAACAGAGAGCAACAACTATAGATAGATCAATATCTTCATATCAGTAACATATTAGTTTATACAAAACTGTTAAAAAAAATTAAAGAAAGGACAAACTGAGAAAGCAAGACACAAGTTGATCATACTTTTATACTGTACAGTGCTACCGCTTTAAGTCAAAATGAACATTGATTAACCTCTACAAAAGGCAATGAAATGTAGGAAATAACGGATTGCATTACAAAATCCTTTGATGGTACAATTCTTCACAGACTTCCACAACATTGATGATTTTAGGTACCTGGTATGATTTATTTGCATATGTAAGCTACTGTGTGTTTTAGCATTTTGTTATGTCATCCATGAAGCTCACAAATTATCTTAGTATCTTAATATACCAATTCTAAGATACTTTGCTTAAGCGATGAATTTAGACTGATTTACAGTGCGCCACACAAAGCCGTGTCAGGCATTCTTTTCAAAATGTATCCCTCTTTACATTCCAAATACAGTGCATCATGTACCTACTGTTTTAGTGGTAAGATTAAACAAAATATTATATAGAATGAAAATAACTTACAGTCACAGCTAGTACAAAAACTTGTTACATGAAGGTTCTAACAATGTCTGTTACAATATTCTTCTTTAATGCTGACAAACACAGGTCTGTCTTGAATCTTCTTGTTGGGTTATATCCAAATCTGCAGAACATAAATCAAATTGAAGGTTGAAATAAACATGAAAAGCATTTTATAGCAAAAAAAAAAAACAAACAAAAAAAATAAATACAATTTATAGTGGCATCTATTAAGGCACACATCAATTAACCACAAAATAAAATGGTTTGAGAAAGATGCAAAACAAACAAACTCACCTTAAATCTCACAGGTCAGACCTCAGTGGATTTTCCAACAAGAGTGATTTGAACCTGAGAATTTAATAAAAACTTTATTAATTCAATATGATTTCAACAACACCGTTATAAATAAAAACATTTAGCAATGATACATAATAGAAATGGGTCTTTCAGTAGAAGGACACATACTGCACATATAATGCAATCCAATAAATCTCTCTCACACACAACAGTCTCAAAATTACCTTAGAGCTGAATCATCACCACTCTGATACAGAGTTTAAAAAACTAAACATTATTAAGTTTACATAAGTTGCTTTGTGACTAGAAAATATGAAGCCATTTAAACAGTTGATTACAAATCATCGCTCATCTGTATCATCCTCACCTTGCCACAGGACAGGTTCTTGGCCTGGTGTGGAGGTTTGGGGTTGAATTTTGGTCCAACTGGTGGTTGGTTTTTCTGTGGAGCTCCTGCTGGACTGTTTGGTTTATGGAAGTCTGAGGCCTCTGTTCGATGAGCTGCCACTGTGTCCTTTAAAGTAATTGTGGAGGTGCAGACTGAGGAGGTGTCCTCCACCTCTCCTCCAACAGCAGAGTGGTAGCTGTGACCTGAACTGCTGAAGCCACTCACGCTTTCTCCAGATGACTCGGAGCTGTCCACTAGAACCGAGAGGAGACATAATTGTACACATTATGGATGGATGGATGGATGGATCATTCAGCCAACCAATATTGTGGTAACATGGCCTAATTTTGAACATCCAAGGCTTAAAGGCTGCATCAGCAATCATCCTCCTTGCTGAAATGTCCTTGACATTTTTGAATCATTATTATCTGATGCTGACCTCTGACCTCACTGGAGGCTACTTGCAGCTATTAAAGTGTCCTGAGGCTAATAGCATAACACCCAACTGCCCCAGTGAAGCTGTTCAGGGGCCATCAATAAAAACACGATGGTTTTCAAAGGAAGTTTGAGGTGCTGGTGGTTCTACTTTCTTCCCCATACCAACTAAAACCCTCCAGGCCATTTGAAATACATCTTACACAACATCCTGATCATTTAAAAGTTAAAAACACACATCTACACATGATCTGCTGAGGGTACAGAAGCAGCATCACACTCACACAGTAAGTTATGGGTCCCGCTCTCATGGTCCAGGTCAACCTCCTCCAGAACTCCAGGGGGTGCCACATATCCCCCAAGGCCACCCACCGATACTCTTCTCTTTGGTCCACACAGGTATCCCACAGAGGACAGGGATCCCCTTCCGGAGGAAGAAGAGGAATGGCTGCCAGAGGAAGATGAGCTACTTCCTGAACCTACAGATTTTGGCCGCCTCCCAGGAAGCTCGTCCTGGGACCCATGCAATCCGACAGAGGAAAACACCTTGCTTTCTGAGAACAAGTGAGAAGAAGAGAAGTGATGAAGCATTATACTGAAGAAGCAACATGGAAAACTATCAGGGCTACTACTAAAAATCAAACAAAATCTGAATATATTACATCAATGAATGAATGAGAATTTGAGTTTAAAAGTGTTTTGAGAAATTCACCTTACCTTTTCCCATCAGTACATAGTTGACGGCTCTATCGTTAATGGCTGCATCACTGGGCTGAATGTCCATGAAAGGCTTATTTCCTATACCCATGAACACTCTCTCCTGCATACGGACCTCTAAGAAGAACAAACAGTTTTTCAGATTCAACAAAAATCTGAGCATCTACAACATGAAAAAATATGTTTGTGTGCTTGTTGGTACCTCTATTGTGTACAGCCTGCTCCCAGAGGATCCACTCCAGGTCCCTGGTCCAGGCTTCTTTCGCTGCCCGGCTACCTGCTTGCAGTGTGTATGTGTCCTGGGTCTTCCTCTTCCTGAACCAGATCTCAAAACACAAGCCACTCTCTCCGCTGTTTTGGGTCATCCCTATATCTGACGTCTTAAAAGAAATATACCGAAAGAACTTCAACTAAATAATGTCCTTCCTTTTCCTTATTTATTTCCAGTTTCCTTTACTCTTTCCTTATTTCCTCCTTTTCCTTCTTTATTTGATCTGGAAGCAGGAAAAAGCTCCCCAATCTGATGACATGGTGCTTTGTGTGTGTGTGTGTGTGTGTGTGTGTGTGTGTGTACCTTGAATGACTGTTTGTAGATATATGTGTCATTCCCTACGTCCGTCTTCTTCGTCTTGCTAAACAGGATGAGTTCTTGAAAGAGGAAAATATGGCGAAAACATTTTTTCTTCCTGAATGTTACCAAAAATTCATCCTGACGAATCAGCTGCCCCTGCTCCTTCAGATTAACCTGCAATATAGAGACATAAAGATACAAGTTTTAATTAACTTAATTAACTCCTAATTCCTAAGTCCTTTGCTGATATGATTATACAGTATAAACAGCATTTCCTCAAAATATTGATGAAATAATTCAGTATAACATTGGCAGAGAAAGGAAAATTTTGTGGAATGATCAAAAAAAAAAAAAAAAAAAAAATCTCATGAACAACACCTGGATCCAAACCCATGCCCTCTATATCTCAAATGCTTTCCACATACTAGAACTAAAAAATGAAAATCCTCCCACACAGAAAACCTCCCTTTACATTCCACATAAAATTGTTAGCTTTTATCTTTGCTTTTTTCTTCCATCTCTGCACAAATCATGATTAACAAATACTTCAAATGTTGAAATATGATCTCACACTGTAACTCCTCACACTATTGCAGGTAATATCCTGTGCTAAGGGATGTCAAAGTCTTGCATGTACTTGTTTCCACACCCCACAACCCACTGGTGTTGCTCAATGTGGATGACACAGGGATTATTCATTCTTATTAAAACATGTATTTCAACCTATTTCAACCTTTCACCTCTTTCAATACCATAAGTCATGTTTATTTACACCTACAATTTTTTAGTTGCATTTATATCTATTAACATACTTATACTGGGGAACTGTGCAAACACTCATTCATATTACATGCAATTATTAATAACCCAGGTGCAATTTTTCCTGTTGTACAATCCATGATGTATATAGTGTATATATGTTCTTTATATATGTTCTTTTATATTTTTTTGTACTTCACTGATGCACACAGTGTATTTATATTTTTTTGCATGTCCTTTTATATTGTATTTTCTCTACTTTATATTTTTATATTTTTATCACTTGTTTCCCTGTACTCTGAATCTAAAGCTGCTGTAACAAGTAAATTTCCCCCGTGTGGGATTAATAAAGTTTATCTTATGTTATCTTACCTAAAAAAACAAAACTGTACATACTCTATGCAATTTACATGGCATGGTATAGAATCCTTGTGATTTTGCTTGATGTTTTATTCAGGGCTCTTACATCACAGAGGTTGATGGCATCCATGGCCAGCAGATTGTTGCCGTGTCGGAGCTGGAAATGGACGACCTCCAGAGCAGCCTTGACTTCAGCCAACTCTTTGCTTTGCCCTGGACCACATTCCCTCATCGTGTCCTGCAGCAACAGGCTGTACTTACTGATCCGCTGCACAGGCTTCAGCAGGTACGACCACAAGTCCATTTTATCCCCCAACTGCTGCTGCTTTTCCTGAGGTAGCGGCAGAGGAGACAGAGTGGTTGCTATCAGTCTGCTGGTAATGCTGAGGAATATGTTCAATCTGAGTTGCATTTATGTGTATAAATGACATTTACTGAATGTTTTCAACTGGTATCGCTTACAACAAAATTGTTTGAATGACGTGGTTTCCTTAATAACCTCAGTCCTGTTTTAAAATACACTATTCTCTGTTTTTCAGAAAAATTCACGACATGGGAGAGAAATCAGAGAATGAAGAAGTAAAGGATTCTCACCTTGAAGAAAGCCTGTCCATGACTGATGAGTAGACTGTCAGACTGCGGTTTGTTCTTGCTGTAAAGGGCATACAAAGCAAAGCTCTCCCTCTAAAAAAAGGAAATAAACACAATTACAAACCACAACTTTTTACATGTCTGTGTGAATTATTTGTTTAGTGTTGGCCTGAGAAATATCTGCCTTAAGTCTGACGTTTCTCAAAACACGTTTTACTGGTGTGTGAAAACTTAGTTGTGAATTTTACACCATAGCACATTCAACAAAGACGTACTGCACATGTGCAAATGTCACATGGTGAAATGGGGACTCTGGACTTACATCTGCATACACTCCCTAATGCACACTTTCTGTTTCCAGCGAAAGATGTCAAAAGGGTATCAACACTTCCCAGTAAATAATGCTAAGCAGGAGCCAACTGGATTGATTGGAAGCCTAATTATAACATTATTCCACAGTCAAGACACACCCAGAAGGGCTTTTATTAGTGGATAAAATATTGCGGTTTTGTTTTCAAACGTCATTCTTTGGCAATAAACGAAATTGCATAACTACCAAAACCTGTTGGATGAAAGATGAGGATAGAAAAGGATATAAAAGTGAGTTATCCAAACACATTTTCATAACAAATGATCCAAATGAACCCACATGTCGCAGGAAGCAGCGGCCCACTCTGAAGGGTTCATTCACGCAGCTCTCCAGCTCATCAAGGAAATGATGTCGGTGGAAATCGTGGAGTTTTTCTAAGTTACCGAAGATGCTCCCCCTCTGGCCCCTTAGGTCCTGGGGCACATCGGCCCTCTCAAGCTCAGGGAAGTAGTGCTCTCGAACGTAGCCCAGCGCCTTCACATATTCCCTTTCTGTGGACAGCAGCTCCTCTATGATCTTCTGCAGCTTCCTGATGCAAATAACAAATTTAAAATTTAAGATTACAGGTCGTATTTTAGTTCAAATGTATAAAACCAAAGCAAGCTGAGTTCAAGAGTAAAGTCATTGTATCATTGTTCAGTATGATTAACATATTTTGTAATTTCCTGCAGTCAGCATCAGACATCATCAGGCTGAGCTTTAGGTAACAGTTGGAGGGAGGGGGGCATTACTTACAAAACATTGCTGCCATTGTATTCTGCTGGTGTGTTGGTGAGTAATGCCTCTTGGGTCCTTGAATCTTTACGGTTCTGGGCGAGGACTGTGTATTCCTTAGTGGGACCACCCTGCTCTGTATTACTGTCTCTATTCAACTCACAGGTCAAGTTTCCCGAGTGAAAACCCTTGTTAGGTGAGATGGGTAGGTTTTGGATGAGCTGCAGATTTTGTAAAAACGGCTGTGTCCGTTTCTGACAGAGGCTGCGTTTTGCATCAAAAGGCGAAAAGCCAGAAACGGATGTCAGATGGGAGCTCATGCATGACCCCTCGCTGAGGGATCGACCCAAGGCTTTCTGCAATGGAAAATCCTCATCCCCTTTGATGGAATCTACACTCCTCAGATCTGCCTCACTTTGGTGCCCTCTTGGCCTCCATTTGGTTTCTCGGGGACTGTTGCCATTTTGTGGCAAAATAGGAACTATTTTCCCATTTTTAACAGTTTTTTCAGGTAACAGAATTGCTCGAGATTCTTCCTTAAAGTCAGGCTTAACATGGACGTTGAAACATGCATCAGTGGTATTTTTAAGAGCCTTTTCTGAGATATTGGTTTCCTCTTTGTCAGAGGGCAGCTGCTTGATCAGCGAGCATTCCGTCCCCCTCATTTCACTCCCTTTCTCTTTCTTATCCATCACTCCCACTTGAGAGGCTGCAGCTGTGGTCTGCTGGTTCTGGTTCTTATCTATGCCTTTCTTTTTTAGCATCTCCTCCAGACGTTGCTTGACTTCTTGGCACTGGATCCAGGCTGCATTCCACACTCTCATACCCCCCGAGGCCCCTGATCCCACAGCACAAGCTTTAGCTTTCACAGCCTGAAAGTGTGGGGCAGAGAATTTGCCACCTAATCTTTCTCCATACATCTGAAGTGTACTTAGACTGGCTCTAGCAGAGTAACACCCTGTCCCTATCTGCTCCAAAAAATGACTGCATTCTTTGGCCAGGGCACATGCCTAGAAAGAGGGAGAAAAAGAAAGGCAACTTCAGCCAATGAATTTTTACCTTTGTAAAGTTTTTCACAATCTGTTAATGTGAGGGGTTGATAGACATATCTCGCTGATCATGAAACAGAATTTTGTGATGTGTATTAATGCAAATTATTTAAAGATGGTGAGAGAGGAGAGTTAAGTTGGAAGTGTTTTAGGGGAAAAGCACTTAACAACATTGGGTTTATACACAAACCTGTTCACAGAAGCGGTATACATGCACCAGTGTGTCCAGTTCTTTGTACCTCTGCTCTACCCGCAACATAAAGTCATCCATATTAGATTTGAAAGTGCTGACCACAGTCCGAAAAACATCTGTTGCAGGACTGGAATCGCTGGTACCCACAATCTTCTCTGCCTCTGTCACTAGGGTCACAGCAGACTGTTGTTTCTCCTGTTGTAAATAATGACATGTCAAACTTGTATTTCTTTTCCTCCCCTATCTAAACATCCTTAAGCTAAATAGTGTTGTCAGCACAGTAATTTAGATATTTTGAACTCTTAAAAAATATGTTCATGTAGTGTAATGTGAAGATAAACTCAATTATGTGATGTGTGTGGGTTAATTTTAACAGCCAAATAGCCAAATAACTTAGTCATTTCCTTGATACCTTAGATTGAGTGAGAAATAGATTAAAGAGCTGAAAGGCCTTTTCAGTGCTCTCCAGGGCATCGTCTGTTGCAAAAGAGTCCTTCAGTCTCTGTTCACCCTCTGTATTGAACCAAGCCCCAGCCTGCAAGACGTCATGGAAAATTTTTAAATGATGGTCTGTAGCTTATTTTTTAAAACAGGAAACTGACTTTCTTCTGTCTTTTTCCATTCATCTGTCTGTTGCCACTCAGACTTAACAGTAACAAATTTCAGATCACTTTCTACGTTTTAATAAGGTGACAAAGATTTTCTGGCAGCACAAAACTTGCGAGACAGACTCAAAGAAGTAATAGTACCGTGCTGATTTTGCCCTCCATCTCTCTGAGCCTGAAGAGGAATTCCAGCTGCTGTAGCGACTCGTTTGATCTCATCACCAGAGTGTGGAGCTTCTCCTCCACCTGGTTATACAGACTTGTTACTGACTCCAGAGCGTCTCTGCAGGGAAGAAGAGACAAACATTATCAAACAGTGGGATCTGTAACATTCACCTTAAAGGACCATACTTGAGATTTTGCATGTTTGTGTTCAATAAGTATTACCCGCATGCACGTTACTACAACCTCTTTCCAAAACATAAAACTGTATTTTAGTTTTTGTATTATTTTGCCAAATCCTAATGTTTCAAAATTGAATTCCCAGTGATATGCCCACCTTAAAATTCAATGTTTTGTCTGCTAACTCTTGCGTAAGATTGTAGAAGGGATGGTCATTTTAATTTTTTGGTAAAAGTTGTGTTCTCTTGGGAGTGGGTGATTGGCAGATAGATACATTTTTTCTGTGTAGCTCTGTGTTGGATTGGTTAAACTAAATAACTTTGAAAAAAAAATAACACATTGTTTGTTGTAATGGATTATATGTATCTCATTATAACTCTTTATGAGTTGATTTTTATAGCATATTGGAATGAACTGAAACCAATGCCAGTCTGGAAGATAGGAAAAAATTCTAAAATGTACTCCTCCAGTAGTATGTTTTGCAAATTCATTGGCAGTAACATGTAGTAACATGTTTGAGCCCAATAAATACAACATTAGCATGTTGTATTTATTGGGCTCAAACATGCAAAATTATTCTTTAAAGTGCATTGTGAGGTATCATTTTGTTCATGTGTGGGTATATATATTCTTTAATTTAAGTCACATTACAAAATTGTAGGTGTTACTTGACAGTATACTAGAGTTTATGTATATAGCCAATTTAAGCAACTGGTCGAGCAATGTCAGTGCAAATTGCTTGTTTTTGATACTGTTGGGGATCTCTGATGCAGAAAATGTAGACGTAGATTAAATGAGATTAACACCTATTAAGAATGTTCTAAATTATTATCATGATTTCTTATGATGTAAGTCTCAGATTATCATTTATATGAAGTGATAGCACAACAGTAGCAAACCTGTAGTCCTCAGAATGTGGAAAGCGAAACTCCTCTCTCCTCATCCTGGCCAAGACGGCCCCACCTTCTCTTTGCAGAGTGACTAGTCGGGCGTCCTCCAGCACCTCTTTCATTAAAGCCCTCTGTTCCTGAATGTGTAGCTGCACATCCTGTTGCAACCACAGAACAAGCAAAGTCAACATGCATGATCCCATCTAAAATGTGCAACATTCTAATTACAGTCCATTACAGCATGAAAATGTCAATATTACCTCAGCAATTTCCAAATTTTTACTTCCATCCACTTTCTTGATGGCCCTCTGCAACAAACTGTCTGCCCCTTGCAGGTTGGTCATGAAAGAAACCAGTCTCTGAAATGAATTAAGTTCAAGTCTCACAAGAGATAAAAGAAAACATGATGCACTGTAATAGACACAGCAGTGGAGAGCCACTTTCTAATTAGCTGGAGCTCATTGCCAACATGGAGAAACACCCTTTTTGTGCTCCTGGCGAAGGCAGGGAAAAATCTCAGAGATATGAGACAATGACTCAGTGGATTCTTGGACGTGACTGCCACTGAAACACAAAATTTCTGAGAATCTGTTGTTCATCTTTTTCTGTGTTATACAGCTATAGCTCTGTTTTGTATGTGCTGCAATTTTCCTCCATGTGGTCTGCAGCAGGGGCGGACTCAATGACTTGGACTTAGGCAGCCCTGATAGTCGGTCCTTTTCTAAGCCCTTTCTGGAGATATAATTGGTATTCAAGGTAAAATCTGTAAAATCTGATCTTAAATGTGAGCAAAAGAGTGGAGAAAAAAAGAAGAATGAAACTAGCTACAAACTGGGTTTGAATTGTTGTGGCCCACGACTGATCATTAGTCAGTGTGTCTGCCCATTTACTAATCTATGCTGTATGTTAACAAAAAAAAGTGCAACAAAGAGGAACATTGTGGAGGATCTGAGCTATTGAATGAATAATTATAACAACATCCAAAGTTCAAAGTGGTATTAAAAGCAACAAGATGATTAATTTTTTATGTGGTGTTTGGATAAAGAGTCATGTGGATGAACATATGTTTCCTCTGAATCCACGGGAAACTCCACAGTTAATCAAATCCAAAGTGATTTTTGATGATTCAATACCTGATGGAACTGCAGCCAATCAGTGTGACTGTAAGTGAAGGTCCCACCCAGGTCAGCAGTCAGCTGGGAACTTTCCACTGTCTTGTTCAGGGCTTTCAGAGAAGTCACCATGTCCATCTTATAGACAGAGATAAAGGCTGGTTCAAACACCACAGAAAGGAGCACTCATCTCATAATGTATCCGAATTAATAGCAACAAATATCAAAGGGTAAAAGAGTATCAGACATAGAAGAGGATTATGGTTTTCCTCATTTCTGACCTGCAGTCCAGGCTGTTTTTCAGGTCGAGGACAAGTGTCTTTATCCACCAACATCACAATACTGTGGACAGCATGGAGAGCTTGCTCCTACAACAGGAAGTCAATAACATTAAAAAAAAAAAAAAAAAAAAAAAAAATTGGGTGGTTTGTGGTGATCTGTTATGATTCAGTATATTTCATGATATAGGAAATGAGAATTTAGATATGATATATA
The DNA here is from genome assembly GCA_014773175.1 of Lucifuga dentata. Lineage (NCBI taxonomy): Eukaryota > Metazoa > Chordata > Actinopteri > Ophidiiformes > Bythitidae > Lucifuga > Lucifuga dentata. The sequence goes on from VXCM01002274.1 coordinate 20,020, forward strand.
ATCACTGATTTAATAGTGTCAGATGTATCCTAATAATAATCTTCCTTCTACAGTAGACCTTCACTCTGTATTGCCCAATATTTAAACCTGATAAAAATGGGAATTGCTCCCCCTAGTGCATTTTGCTATGACTAGCAAATCAGACACTTGAACAAACTTGAAATAAACATGTGTCACATGATGTTTACATATTCAGAAACTGGAGATACTATGACTAATCCTGGCATTCACTCTATATGCTCTTATCTGTGAAGGATGACATTTTGATGAGATATCTCTGCACCTGGTGACATGGCGCTTTGTTCTGTGTGTGTGTGTGTGTGTGTGTCTTTTGTTCATTGTTCATTCTATTGTGTATTTACTACTGTTGTTCTAACCTGAGCCATCAGCAGAGCTTTATAGAGGTGAAGCGGAGGAGGTTTCTTCCTGGCATCAATTACCAAAGTCATTCCCAGCTCTCGAGTATCTTTCCTACAAAACAGTGAATCATTGCAGGATGCATTAGGACATGTTCACTTCACCACTAGTCTTTATCTGAAAATCTTTAAATGCAGCAGTTATTGTCATGTAACCTTATCTCTTCCACTTCTCAAATCTGGATTTATCTTTTTACTCCTTTTCACACATACCATTCCACACCCTTGGCATCTTCACACAGCCCTCTTAATGGCCTCTTCTTGGGTTACCAGTGTGGGAGCCTATATCGGACATGACTGCCAATTCTAGCAAGTCGCTGCATACCAGACAGTTGGCAGCCAGCCTGGATGAGACTGTGCTATTGTTGTGGTTAGAATGTCTCTTTACTGGGGAATAGAGGAAGGCCAGGGTATTTTGTTGAATGGCACTTTGAACTTAAAAGACTTTTCCGTTAAAACCAGTGTAAACATGTTACACCATAAACGTGTTTGGTAGTGTACCTTTAAAGTTTAAAAGTAAGATAGCTGTAGTTAAAGGTCAGCGCTGGTCACTTTTGCGCCAGTTGATATTTAAAACATGTCATGAGGGGACAAAGTTTTCTTTTTTTGTTATTCTGTGGAAAAATTCAAATGACATTCTGTTGCCTCCTTGTGGTCAGAATACACATCACACACCACCGCATACAGGATGCGAGATGTTCTGTGAAACAGCTTTCATCTGCTGGCCAACTGAGAAACCAGCACTGAGGATACCACAACCTCAGACTGACTGGTCAGGGATTCAATCACATCAAGCTAAATATGATTCAAATTAATAAATCACCCCATTTACTCTGTTTTCATTAATGAAAATGATGCCAAAGCATTGTGCTCACTACCTGGGTATGGAATGCAGGTAGAGTAGTAACTCGCAGACATCCTGTGCCGATACAAGGGGTAATGTCCACTCCTTCCTGTCACCATAGACTTCCACCACCGCTCTCCCTGTTCTGTCTCTGCTGCCTAGACATGAACAGCCCGGAGAAAAGAGGTTAGGTTATACTGACAACATAAACAGTAGATTTACAGGAAAATGAACAATGTGATAATACAATGGGACTACTGTTTAATCTTGTACATCCCTCAGTATGATTTGGTTAAGTCATCTATGAAGATTCTCAGATATCCAGGATATCTAACAAGTCAAAGCAGCTGGAAATGCTGTCTGGTCTTGTAAATATTTTGCGACTCATTCTTGAATGGGTCATTCACACCGTGATGTCATATGAGACTTGTTGATGTCTCATGAGTTGTTCTTACATGGAAGTTGTGAAGAAAGTTTGCTGATTAAAAATTTAAACTGTCATGACTTATGCAGCACTAATTTTCCTTGCTGTGACATACAATTTAAGAAATAAAAGAGATTAATTGAGGGGGGATGCACAGGGAAATGTGTTATTAACATCATGGTGGTAAGACGAGGACAACTGTTATCAGATGGAGGACTGCTGGTGTCACATTCATTAGTACAGCTAAGTACCTGGTAAACAAATAATGCCCAATTCAAGCAGGCTTGTGATGCTTCTGAAAGTGGATTCTTCTGTTTTTGGAGACTGAGGAGTGAGCTGAAGTTGTGGAGAAGATGATAAGTCTGTCTTTGAGTTGTGGAGTTTGGAGTCCACACCATCTGTGGTGGAAAGAGTTTCACACCTGCTGAACTGGGACTCTGCATGTCAGGAAATCACAAAAACTCAAAACTGTTTCCCACAAAATGCAAAGAAAGCTTAATAAGTCAAAACGTTCGATAAGCGTTGGAAGACAAAAATGAGAATAGACATTTTAGATGCTGTTCTTCAGAATGTGTAGTATGACAAGGTTAGGATTTCCTATGAAAATTTTATTTTATTGATCACTTATATGTCCAATATTTATATTTAGAGTTCTTCAGCCATCATTCTTAATAGGCCTCTATTAACATGGACCTACACTATGGAGCTACAGAGCTGTGTACAGACAGCCTTTAAACATTGGACATAGTCTCTCTAACAAAACACTGCGGTGGCCTGGTTACTAAGCTTGGCTTTGATTTCAGACATCCTAATTGCCCTCTCTTTAAAGCCAACAAAGCCTGGTCTGTGTCTCCCTCCTTACTACTTTAATAGCCCATGACAAGATCTTGACAAGCCTTTTTGAGGGCGTAAATGTGCATGCCAATGGGTATGGGGCACACAGAAACTTTTTTCGTGCATGCTGTCTCCCTACAGCGGAGGAATGCTGTGCTTTTTCTTTGACCCAGTGGGCACAAGCTCTCTATTCCAATGGGGTGCAACATAGCATGCTATTTCTGTTCACTCATTTGTTGGAATGATGTGAATGAGCGTAACTGATAAGGAACCCAGACAGCAATGGGAGAATCCCCATGAGGAACATCATACTCAGTGATCTTTGCCCTTTGGACCCTCTTTCTTAAAAAGCCTTTATGAACCCTGAATGCAGCACAATCCCTAAAGCACAAGAGGTCACGGTCGAGTTTCAGCCTGTTTGGAGAAAAGGTTCAATGGCCCTTTGAGCACTGACAAGTATCATTACAAACAGCTGTTGTGCAATAATAATAATTATAAAAAATTACACATTGTGTATGTTGAGAAGGAAGGGGTTCAAATTGAAGGAAATGAAAGACTACAACACAGAATAGTTTGAATGTTCAGCATAAAGTTGTGTTACACTATCATATAAATTCTGTCTTTGCTTACCTTTTTTGGGGCACTGCAGTCTTTCCAGCTTTGCGGACACCCGATCAAACTGTGCAGCTTTCTTCCCCTGCGTTATGTTAATAATCATTTCAGGGCAAATATCACTGTGACTCCTGTTGTTGGGTTTATGGAGAAGCTGACTCTCTTTGGGTGTCTCTGACACTGTGGATAGAGACCTAATCTTGACTTTATGCTTCCCTGATGGTTTCACAACCTCTGTCTTCTGATGTTTAATGATGCCATCACAGGTCTCCAAAAATGGCTGAGGTGTCTCTGGTATTTCATGCATTTCATGCATTTTTTCATGCAACTGGCGGGAAATAACATTTGTCTGGCCTTTCTGGTACATTTTAGAAGCCATGGCTGATTCCTTCATACAGTTTTCTGATTTTAAACCTGTGGGAAGTTCTTTGAACTGGGATACAACGTTTTCTGGTGTTGTTTCATAGCGTTGTCCGTATGTGCGTGGCTCATTGCTTATCATAGGTTCCTTACAGTGGTTACAAGAATTTCCTAGTTCATCTCTTTGAGCTACAATTACGCTTTGGGATCTCAACTCCCCCTCTTCACATAGACCAATCTCCTCCAGGGCAGCCAGGAGATCTACACTCCCCTTCTCAAAAGTGACTGGGTTTCTCAGTGCCGCCATGTAAGAATCTCTGTACCTGCACTTCAAGTCTTGATCACTGGGCTCATGCCCAAGCCCTTTCTGGCTGCATGGATAGGGCTCTTCTACATGGTTGAGGGTGTGTCCAGAGGGGACACTGCTCCCTGCTGGGACAGGTGGAGGTGGTCTAACTGGTTTGAACAAAACTGAACTTGGTGGACTTGGATGGCTGTCATGTTTATCTAATTTCTCCTCCTCCTCTTTGGCAAAATTCACAAGGTCTACGTAATCACCCTCGATTTCCCGATAGTTATGACTGTCCCAGGTATTAGGTGAAACCCAACCAACAGGCTTGATTAATGGCTTAGAACATGATTTGGGGGTAATTCTTTCATATTCCGTTTTTACAAATTTGGAAGAGCTATCACCAGGTCTCTGAGATACTGTCATCCTGTCTCTTGCTGGAAGAATCATGGTCTCCATTGGAAGGGTGGAGGAGTTAAAATGGGAAGGAACTGAGACCTGTTTTGGCTCAGAGGAAGCCTCACGAATGATAGATGAAGAAGTGGGCATGATCTTAGGCTTGTCTAAAAACTCTGGGATTGCAATTTTAGCCCAGGGCAACTTGATTATTCCTTGGTCTGTAGCAAGCAAGCAGCGTGAGAGAGGCGTTCCATGGCGTCCTTCATTGACATCCTGTAGCCACTCCTCAGTGAAGATGCAGGGGTAGGAAGTCTCAGGAATGGGCGTCTCCTCCACTTCTCGACACCCTGCTTCCAGAAGGCTCTTGAGGACAATGCGTGCCGCTTGGTCCCCAAAAGGTTCTACCTGTAGGTAAAAATCTCCAGGGCGCAGCAGTAAAGGGTTCAGAGTTGCTAATTGGATGACAGTTTTGTCATGGAGACACAGTGGCCAGCCCTCACAGCGGAAAAGCACATCAGAGTAAGCAGCCTGTGAACAGATATATAGAGTACAAGTTCAGTGTGATTTTTAAAATTTGCCCCATTTAAAGGACCATGGTTCTATGTGTTTGTGGTCAGTAAATATACACGCATACATGTTACATTACTGCCATCTGTTTCTCAAAAAAATACTAACACGTAAGCAATTGTTTACAAATGCTTTCATTAACAATCATTAGATGACAATATATCATTACTGAATGCCACTCAGCTTGTTTTGAACTTCTTCTACCATTTTGTAGCCAAAATTCAATTATTACAGTTTTAAGTGTATTTTTAAAATTGTCTAAGTTTTGTAGCTTTTTATATAATGATCTATGGAAGCCTTCATAGTAAATTGTTCTCTGACACCACATCAGTAATAAAGTTTGACAGGAAAAAGAAAATATTTATGGCAGTCACAGTGTTGTACAATTTCTAATCACCTTTATTAGAATTAATTTGGTTCACTTTTCAAGGATATTGAGACACTTTCAGCTACTAATACCTGAAATTCACAGAGCACAAAGCATTTCTTTGTTTCTTGTTTTTTTTGTTTTCCTTTTAATTTGTTGTGTGAGATGAGTATGATTATTAAATTTTTTTCCACAGTGATATTGCCAAAAGATACCATGTTGGTTTGAATAAGGACAATGTGCAATCAGTGACACAAATTTTCGTGTGTACTGTATTTTATTTCATAGTATCAGTACCAGTACGGGAAACCGCGCTCCACAACTTGTCTTTTGCCTTCCTTAATGCGAGAGTAGAGCAAAAATCTAAGGTGTTTGTTCTTCCCACATCATTTCCATCTTTTTAAGGTAACTATATCTTTATCCGTTTCACAACTTTATTCTTCGGAGCAGTATTCACTGGTTATTAAGTTTATTGTTAACTGAAGGATTCTCATTTTACGTGTTTGTTGTATTTTTATTGATGTCAGCTAGCCAGCCTAGGTAGAATACGTGTTAGCTAAGCTAGCTACCTAGCCCTCATGGTAACCTGTTACACCCACTTACTAACTTGCTAAAACAGTTAATTCAAGTACAATGTAAACTTGGTAACAGATGAAACTCATTTCTGAATGACAGGTTGGATTAAGCATCGATGCAGGTGTTTCTGTATTGCATTATAAATGTTTAGTGATTGGTGTAAGTTTGTTTGTGATGAATGTAACATGTAACAGTTAACATAGATATTCATAAACAATTTTTGTTTTGTTAAAATGACTAAAAGAATATTTAAGACAGTTAAAAGTCGTGAGTTAAAAGGTAAAATGTTATTACTTGATGTACTGTGGACCTGAAAACCAGAGTTCTGTTTTATAGGAGGAGTGTTTAACTTAGTTTTTTCGTCCCTCATGATTTCCCCTTTTTTAGGGTACAACACGTGTATACACTAGTGTAGTGGCATATACCAGCTAAAGCAGCTAAACTATAGCTCATGACTTCATCGTAGTTTTAGAAGCAGAAGACGGTGGGGAGGATAATATATCCATACTTACGCATGCTGCCTGTTGTACGCTCTCCAGCAGGTGTTTGGAGGGGATGAGGAAGTCCAGCAGGCAGTGCAGTGCGTCACCGTGGTAACGTCCCTCAATGGTACGAAACAGCTGGCTGAGAACGATGGGTGCTGTGGCCTCGAAAGGTGGGAATAGTGCCGAAAGAGCACTCTGGATGGATGAATCCAGAGATTCTGGGTTCTGGAGGAGACAGGGAGAGGTAGGTTAATAAAACGGCATTTTCACAGTCTTGATCGACATAATTAGCTGAAAACCTGGGGTCCCAACCGTGTGTTTTTGTTTTGTTTTTATGTTATAGTGAATACCATATTTTGCTTTTGTTTATTTTTTAGGCCGATTTGGTGCTTTTGTACCTGTGCCATTTCCAAGAAAACATCAAACTGACTTGCTAGGCAAGTTTCAGCGATGGTTATTGTTTTTGGCCACAACAAAATCTTGACTGATCATCAAACAAACCACTAGCCTCTGTCTTTTCATAACAACTTGGAACCGAATAAGATGGCAAATGCACTGTGCAAATACGAGTCATACCCCTGTTAAAATTAGTACCAAGTGTGTATAATGTTGACCGTGAATTTCAAAGGTGAATGTCCATTTGGACTTGACTGGGATTGATTTGTTTGAAGAATGATGTCCACAAGGCCAAGGGATGTTGAGAAAGGATACTCTGCAAATACAAAATGACATGATAGATATTTTTCTTGGCCTTCTAACTGTGCTGATTTGGAATCCCTCAAAGCATTGTCAGTTTTATACTTAAGAACAAAAAATATTTTCTGCAGCAGCACCCTTTTGGATTAACTTAAAACATATCTTACCCACATCTTTACAGGCAATACTCATACAAAGATCATATTTACTAAAATCCAAAAATTATGAGCAATCATTATGTTGTATCTGTTCAAAAATTAAGACCTTCCTAAATTAAAAACTGTTATATTAAGTGGATCAAAAGGAAATGTTAGAGTGAGCCTAATCAAAGCCCTGCAGCTTGATCTGGATTTGATTAAATCTGTCTTGCCTGAGTACGTGTAAGTTGTTTCATGTCCAGCCAGGATACACTTCATTTAAACTGGTACATTTGTAGCAGGCCAGGGTCAAGTTCTGATCTTATTCAAAGTGACAGGAAGAGGAGAGCAAAAACTTATGGTCACCATCATGTAAAAAGACACCATTTCTACTATAAGAAGCACTTGGTGCTAGTGTTTATTGCACATACAAGTCTGCTTTAGATAATCTGTTTCTTTTTTTTTTTTTTTTTTTTTAAGAACCAGCATATTGAATGGCTGGTCTACTAGCACCAGCTGTGGCATTGGCAAAGTCTTAGAAAACACATGGAAGCAATTCAGAGGAAAAAGGCCAAGTGCACAGAGATGTTTCAGTTATCAGCATATATCCAGAATAGTTCACAATGTAAAAATGCCAGGTATTTTAGTGATATGTTGAGCATTGCAAATCCATACTTTACAGTATTAAATTGTGCAGCATGGCAAGACGCTTATGAAATGTATGATAAATTTAATGCATTACCTTAAAATAAAATTAAAAATTTGTGGAGCTATTGCACAAATGTGAACATAACCAGGGTGTGACCTGAGAAAAAAAAATTAACTAACTTGAAAATGAATTTAAAAAAAAAATATCTAAGTCCAGGTAAAAGTTGTGTCTTTGGGAACAAAAATCACAAACAGGCCTCAGAAATTCACCCTGCTGAACAAACTGAATGTAGGGTGTAATGCTTACGTGCATCGGATTGGTAGTGCTTAATCCCCAAAACACACACAAATTTTAATGGAAAGGTATTTAATACACTTAACATTTGTATATTTTTATAGCTCTGACATGAATGTGATTTTATTAGATTTTAGTTCTTAAGTTTTACGTACTGTACCTGTAAAGTGTATTTAGTGTATAACTCTTAATTATACACATTATGTTCGAATAAGCTTCTATTTGAGATAAAATAAAAACAAAACACTATTCCTGTTGAGCTGACAGTTGAAAAATAGCTACAACTTCACATTTATTTTGGATCTGGACAGGTCTTAGCCACTGGCCGCAGCAGGCGTGTTATGTCAGTTCACAGAACGCTGCTGTGGTATAATCCACTTGCCTCGCAAAGAAGTCTGTTTTTAGTCCCTTCCGCATTTAGCCTGATGGCCAAACTAAGACCAGAGATTGGCTCAGGACAAACACAACTGGCTACCTCACACACTGGCTAGACTTGCTGTTATGCTGACACATGTTTTTCTGACTGAAGCTGAAGTGAACTCCTCACTCAGTCATGAAACATTGGGAGCTAAAGTCATCTTGTTTCATCGGCTAATTCATCACTGACTCATTCAGTGAATCATGAACTACTAGTTGTAGCAAATTTGTTCCTAAGGATTCTGCTATTCTGAAACATAGTTAACAATCAACAACAATTATTTAAGATATAAATGCAGCCAAAACGTGACATGTGACAAACAATATTTAACCAATTATGCTAAGTCTTTATATCTCTTGCAAAAACGACATGCTCTAAGTAGAAAAGAATGCTTCCTTTTTTTTTGGATTCTGCACATCTGTCACATTAGATCAAGCACCGGAGAGCAGAATACCTTTGAGGTCAGCTCTTGCATGGTAATGCATCACAGCTGTTAAGGACTGGCTGTAGCCATTCAACTGAAAGTTCTCCTGTATGTCTCAAAGCTAAACTTAAGGCCATATCTAATAAAACACAGATTTATGAAACTGAATGAAAAATACCCTTTAAGTTTTATTTGAATCACAGTGCAGTTTGTACTTTTACAGAAGCAAGATCATTTCCCTGATGGAGAGAACAGAAGCTGTCTCAGAAATTTGTTGTTTTTGAAGCTGTCTTTGAAATTTGTTGCATGTTGTTCAGTCTTCTGGAGATTTGGCTATTTAAATTTCGCTCATTGCTCTTCATGTTGAATCTTAAGTTTTACTAAATCATTACCATAAGCATTACTTCAAAACCATTGGCACTGCTGTCTAACTGAAATGCAAGCTTAAAGTGTGCAGATACTATTATTATTACCTATACAGTACTTAGAATTAGCAAATGTCTACAGCCCCTACAGCTGCTTGAGGCCTCCATCTGAACTCTGCGTCCTTTAATTGATCAGGTATCAGTTACAGTCACTGGTCAGAAGATTAATCAATGGCACCAGTGCAACTCACAGTATGGGTGTTCACCTATTTTAAATCTACCTTTGTAGCTAAGTGCCTTGCTACCATAGACACCAAAAGCAAAAACTTCTGTCAGAAGCTTTTAAAAGAAGACAGTGATTTTAAACTGTTTAAACTGTATGTTCCTGTTTGTTAAGGTTGTTGAATGAGGTTGACTGAATTAATGATACCATTTTTTTTTGCTCTCCTCCAACTGCCAGAAAGTGTTAGGCTATGTACAATGCTTGTTGTACATATAAACTATTTGCTATTCTAGGCAAGCAGAAGATATTTTCACAACCTCAGTTTGACTTTTCATGCATAATGTAAATACATTGCATACAAACTTTGCTGAGCCCTCACCTGAGCCAATCTGTGTACTTCAAAGTTTTCAGCAGTGCTAATGACTTCTGCTGAGTGTTTTTGAGTTCAGAGCACAAGTAAAAAATAATAATGTGACCAGTTCTTGACTTTATATTGTACATGTGTCCACAGAAGAGTGAATTAAGTAAATAGAATTCTGTGAATTTATTATAACAAATGCATAGATGTGTTCTGTTGAGGGGAGCAGATCATGGCGAGGGCCTTCTACACTCTAGCCTGACTTCATGAGACATTAGCTCTGACCGAGACCCTTCTCTGTGGGTGGCTTGGCTAGTGAAATTCATATGAGCGAGACCCTCTTGAGGTTCAGTAAACATAGCTCAGCTGGACCCAGTTCAGACAGGCTAGCCAGACAAGTGAAATGAGGGTATGAGGGATGTTGTGAGTTCTTCTGTATCTCATTATGTCTGACATACTGCCAGACAACATGCCAGGCAGGCCTGAGCCGTGCAAAGTTCAGCATGACTTCTGCCAAAATAAAGCAATTTTTGTCTTCAGTAGGACAATAGATTGGTTTGGTAGTCTGCATACACTGAAAAAAAACAACATAAAAGAAGTTCTTTTGGCCCATGATCAGAAGACAGCTAAGTAAAACAATACTTTACATTTGAAAGGGTACGTATCCATAATATCAGATGAACGGATGCAACATAACCTTTCCAGATAATAAATGCTACAGATAACATTTATTATCAGCTGTGTCTGCTCAAACATGCTAAAGAGCCAGAATATAAATAAGCAGCATACCAGAAAGTTAGACATGCAGCTAATAAAGTATGGAAAATGCAGAGATAATTCTGAGATGTCAAAGCAATATCTTCAGTTATTAGAATCAGGTTTATTTATTTAAGTAAAGCGATTTATTTATTAAGCACCACGCAGGTGGTTGCTGTAGTGTTCAAGTTCATTGCTAGGTAGTTTATATGGTGTTTGGGGTGGCTGCTGTGGTGTTGCTAGGTGGTTGGTATAGTGCTCTGGGTGTTGCTAGATTGTTGCTGTTGTATTCTGGGTGCTTGCTATGGTGTTCTGAGTGGTTGCTTGGGTGGTTGTTAGTGGGTGGTTGCTATGGTGTTGTCAGTGACTGCTGCTACGGTGGTTTCTAGGATGTTCGTAGGTGGATTCTATGTTGTCCTTTGTGGTTGCTAGGGTGTGTGTGTGTGTGTGTGTGTGTGTGTGTGTGTGTGGGGTGGGGTGGGGGTTTTCTCCAGTGATCAGGTTTGGGCAGCTCTCAGGATGATGTTTCATTATTTCCTATGGGGAAACAATGGTTTATTTTTCACGATTTGTGCAAAAACTGTAATTTGTAGCAAAAGTGCTAGCACACCGCTCCCGATCAAGCTGTTTGTTTTGATGCAGTTTAGCATTTCTGGTGGTAGGGCAAATTGTGTGGCACTATGAGCGCACCAAAATTTGTCCATGATACGGAAGAATAATAGCAAGAAGGATTGCAGTTTGTATTGTGTTGCATGTTGAACAAGAAAGTACTAAGATGAGTCATGACAGCAAAGACACAGTCTCTCTTCATTTTAAGCTGAACTTTGATGACATCCAGTTGACAGGTTAGCAGACCTGAGAAACCTCAAGCTGTTACATGGACTTCAATTTTGGACGTCTGCCACAAATCACAGCAACAGGATTATTGCTTTCTCTCAAATTACTTTTTCTAGATGTTACATTTCTCATGATTTGTCAAGTGATTTTGTGGCAAGACTAAATTAGTAACAGCATTTTTTTTTTAAATCAATATGCCCAAATTCCAGGCCAAGCAGTCACAAATTTGCTTATGTTTTCAGCGTCCCATTAAACAGTGAACTAGAATGAACAGTCTATTGTATCTCCTGTTTTTGTCTGCACAATATCTATTTCCATTGTGTGTTCAACAGTTCCTCCCAGTAAACAAACTCCCTTCAACACCCATGAACAATCATATCATTTTATATCAGCGTACACTATCTAGCTATCGTTTCCTTTTGTTGAAAGGAACACACTTGCTATTTTTCTTACCAGCGTATTTTACTCCTACAAATGACCAGTGTGGAGCATTAAATCAGGCTTAAATCCTGAACTGTTATCTTGGCCTGCAAAAACAGTGGATCTACAGTATGTCCAGTTGACTGCCACATTCCACAACCACTCCCTCTCCCTCAAGATAGCCTTCTGTATGTTAAAGACAGGGGGATTCCCACTCTGCCTCTGTTGTCCAGTGTAGCCTGTGATTAACGCGTTTCAACTGCCAGTGGCCTCAACATGGTTTGACATGCCAGTGTGGTAAGCTGTTAACTACAGGTTTATCTTCTGGAAAACTGCCTTGGGCTTTTGCCGAAGAAAGTCAGGACCCAGATTTAAGCCACAGTATAAACAAGCTGTCAGGATGTATATCACACAATATGTACTCTGGCATTTAGAGCTATAAGGGGTCAAAGCTTAAAGCTAAAAGATGCCACAGCTTTTTAAGTGACATGTTAATTAGATTTGTTGATGTCTCTTTTAACTGATCATCACATTTTTCTGAAATCCTGGTGAGGAACAGACTATCATATCACCTCCAGGGACAACCAAAGCATAAGCCAAGGAAAGTAAAATGTCCATTGAGGCATTCCTCTATTAGAAATGACAGTTCAGGGGTTCATACAGGGTTGTGGTAACCTGCCAGTAAATCCCAAATTCTGCATATCTGGCCATGCATATATGTTCAAGAGCCTACAGTGACTCAATACCAAATCAGACATAACAGGAGGTTGTAACGTGTCTAGGTAGACACAGGGTGCTGATATGATCTGACATTTCATCATGTTTCTATCGTAAACAGACAGTGACTAAAATAAACACAGGTGATATCATGGAAAAGAAAATTTAATTGAGTAACGGTTATAAATTCTATGTTGAATCACGTCCATATTGTGGCTCTCTAGATTTCTTCATCTGTGGTTTTAAAGAAAACAGGCAAACACAGGTCTTTATAATCATAAGGACAAAAACACAAAATCCCAAAAAAAAAAAAAAAAAAAAAAAATGTAACCAGTCTCTCCAACTTACTTCCCCCTCTGCCTTTACTCTTTTCTTCTTAAACAGTCGGCCTCTCCTGTTTGGTGGTGAGACAGTGCAGCCTTTGTGTGTGATTCATGCTTGTTAAACTCAGCAGAGAGGCGCTCCATTTAGCTAAGCCATCTTAAGTCCTTTTAACACTGCTCGGCCAATAAAAAGTCCCCTACAAGACAATACTCCCACATCAACCCTTAGAGTTGCTGCCTCCATGTCTAAACATGGTGTGTGCTTGCTAACAGCCTGTTGATCGGGCACAGTTCCCATTTTACATTCATTCATCTTGTACGACTGAAGAACAAAGACTGAAGAACTCAGACTGTTTGCGGCATCTTGTCATTTGCTATCCTATAACTTGAGCATGCTAAAGGCGAAATGTAAACACGCTGCTGCAGAAATCCCAACATAAAGCACTCCTGTCATTTCTGAAATCAACACTGACTCCCTGTTGCTGTTCATGCCAGTCACGTGTTACGAACTGTAATTGAAAAACCTGTTCGGTGCTTCTGTACCCTCTGTGACCTGAGGACACTGCTACTGTTTGGATGCCTTGAATGGTGAACAGTCTACAGAAAAACTTTCTTTTTTCTGAGCTGTCCTGCCTTGTCAGCATTAATTTTCAGTGTCCCCGCTTGATCAAACAGATGCAGGTCTAAGTATCACCCAGTGTCTGGTGAAGTGTTTGGCAGGAAGTACAGCAGGGATTTTCCTGCTAAAAAAAATGTGGTTCAAACACAAATGTGGTTCACTCTACAAGCAGAGGGCTGTCCTGCAAAATAGTCGACTCTAATGTAAAAAAAAAAAAAATAGAAAAGATGTGTAATGTTTTGACTGTCATACAAGTTTGTGTGCGATCATTCTTTTCTTCTGTTTTTTCCTCTTTCTGTGGAATGTCGCCAAAAGTGATTCCTGATGAGCCACTCCTACTTAACATGACAAAACGAAGTCTCCTGGATCTCAACTGTTTATTTCCAAAGCTTGCATTTGGCAAACTATTAGAAATATATTTTAAAAGACTTGGAGGGTAAAACACACCATAACAGTTCCCGTACTTCAAACTCACAATATTAAATAGACCAGGAAATTGAGTAAGATTCATAATAGAAGTCATATAAGGCTGTACAAAATCCATTAAGTGTTGGCAGAGATTTATTAGTTGGTTGCCATTGTTTGTAAGGAGTTTATTAAACACCGGCATCTGCTCTTCTTTATTCTTGAAATATGCAGTTTACATGAAGGCCAAACCTAGAACAGCTTACATGGCGTTCTCCAAATGCTAGACAAGTGATTAATCAAGCATGGTTCTATTTATGACTGTTAGAACCCACAGCACTAACAAATGGAGTTTATAGTTTAGAAAATGGAACGTTACATCTTTCCAGATCTGTAGTCTGCTGTCTAACGTGGTGTTGCCTCATGCTCTGCTGCACAGATAGGTTTAAAGTTGCTTAGCTGGTTTCAGATGTAAACAGTCCAAGGTGGTGTGCGAGCAGCAGCTTCTTGGGTCCCGAACAGAACCCATTTTGCCATCCAAGAGCCAGAGTCTTTGTCTTGGAAATTGGTACTACTTGGCACTGACTCTGGCACTGGCACCATATCTGCAATGAGTGATGTGTCATGGCCACCGAATAGGCTAGGAAACAAGTGTTGTCTTTGGAACAGGTCACAACAAGAGTAACTTTCAAAAGGTAATGATAAAGTTTCACTAACTCTGTAGCAAGAAAATATATTCATGGAAATATGACTTTCAGAAAGCCTATAGCCGCTCAGACATTTTCCCTCTAGTTTTGGCAATAGCTCTGTTTTCAAAATCCGCTGAAGAGCCTTTTTTGAGTCTGACCCAGTTTTGTGATGCAGAGATAATAAACACACTGAAAATATAGTTTACAACTCCATGACAACTCCCAGATCCTCGGCTTGCTGACTGAACAAAAATAGAAAACATTCTGCTCGCACAGATCCAAAAGGCAGATGTCTGCAATTATACATATTTTCCTGCAAATCACATTAGAAGACTATTGTAACAGTTTTCCTTGTCTGTGCCTCAGTAGGAATTTGGCTAAATTGCAGCAAGTGGAGCAGTGGGCAGGAATTATTTGTCTGCCAAAAGGAACACAGATAGTAAAGATGTGATGAGTTGTTACTGACAGGGAGGGAGCTACTGATGACTGAACCATGGCTGCTGAGAGAGAGAGAGAGAGAGAGAGAGAGAGAGAGAGAGAGAGAGAGGGAGAGAGAGGGAGGATATTTTCAGACCTGTAGTCAGTTTGCTCTGGTCCGAATCAATTAATTGTTACAATGTTGGATTATACAGCAGCAAATGTCATGTGAGAAAAATCGCTCAGCTCATTGGTCAGAAATGTCTGTGTGCGGGAGAAAGAAAATCAAAACAGGAAAAAGTTTACAATGCCAAGATAACTAAATAACATGAAACAAAGATGGAATTTGGATACTTTCCTAGTCATAGTCATCATTTGGGCTTGTTGCTGTATATTACTACACATTATGTGAAGTAGATGTGTTATCTTCAGAGGGCTGAACAGGAAAATGGAACCCATTAAGCACAACAAAACAACATGCTAACTTTCACCATGTTAATCTAGGTAGGATTGAAGTGTTACAATCTTTTCAAAGGTTGATGGATTTGCTTACTTAAGTTAACACCTAGACATGTCTGTTTCTAGATCAATTAGTAGATCAATAGCTTGTTGTGTCATTGGTTTGGAAAGTGTGGGTAATGTTCAGACCACAAACGAAGCGCTCTGGAGTTTGTTTGGAAACGGGCCGTGACCACCACCTCAAAATGTTCTCGCAGTGGTTGTTTTGGTTTGTGATTGCTTTGCTCAGACCTGCCAAAACGTAGCATACCAAGGGGGGGAAACAAACCCTACCAAAGTATGTAGGCGTGAAAACGGCCTTAGTGTTTAAAATAGTTTGTAGATTACGATACATGCATGCTTTCGCTGCAATATAAAAACAAACTGACTGATTAATGTATCTGAGTGACCTGAAAACTATGGAGCAGGAATGTATTAAACTGTAAGAGTCAGTTAGCGTCAGTTGAGACCACAAAGATCTTTCTGCTTTCCATGAATTAAGATAACTGTAATCTAAGATTGAAGTTTTGCTGTCTGAAAGCCTGACAATGGTTTATGATAGGCTATGATTAACTTTCCACAAAAGCCTGATCGTTCTTCAAGTGATGCAAAATAAACACTGTCAAATAATTGTCAGTTTTACCATTGTAGGTGCATCACAGCAGAACGTCCAGTATCTGAGCGAAACACTCAGTCAAGATTTGATGATTTGCATTAACTTTGAATAAATTTTGAATGCTGCAACACATGCCAACGTTACAAACAGCATTAGTAATGTATCAGATATTCTTTTTTCTTTGTAATGCGTGAAGAAGAACATGCTTGACCTTGCTGGCGAATGAATGAGTGACTCTTGGTTGTCTTTGTCACACAGTAACTAAACGCAAATACATTGTAGACCTGCAAGCCTGTGCTCAGGGGTTTTTATATCATTACTGAGTGTTTATCCAAGATAGAAAATCCAGGTCATGCACAGTACAGTAATCTAATAACTCTGGCTTGGCAGGCTAATGAGTTTATATTGGAGGAGTGGTCACAGAAGACAGCGTAAGTCATGCATTAAATAAAAACAATTTGATGTCCAGCAAGACAGCTAGAGCAGTAAAACCTGGTCAGACAAGTGTTGCTTTAGATGTGAAGGGAAGACAAAGTGCAGTGGTGGCTACGATTAATTGCCAAGTCTGGACTTCTTTAAACATCCTTCCTTCCTGCTGTCTGTAAAGCTATCATTTATCTGGCATGCTTGGACTTTACGGGACTGTCTAGCTTCCCATGCAAAAAAAAAAAAAAAAAAANAAAAAAAAAAAAAAAAAAGAAAAAGTACGTACAGTGAGTGAAAGGAAAGTTGAATGTTGTGGAGATTCAATATAGATATTTCTGTTTACCATAAAGTGTGTTGTAACTATGCATAATTCTCATGTATCTACATTTATCTTTCCATTTTCGCAACAATAAAAGCCACTAAATTAAAGTTCAAACAAGCCACATTCTTCCTGAATATCATCACCGAGTTAACATGCTCTCATCTTGTGGCTCAATCATTGTCATTAATTAAACTTTACTTTAACCAGGATTAGTAATCTCCTGCCATAAAAGCCTTGTGGTTTAGTGGTTAAACTTTTAAACAGCTCAGCACTGAACTCTATTAACTGTACATGCAAAGTAGTGAAAATAACTCTCCGCTCTCTGAAGTATGTGTGCCATCCGCATCAATTAAATCCCAATCAAAGGACTTAAAGAAACAAAACAAAAGACAGTGTGCCTCTCCCACTCGCTCTCTCCCTCTCTTTGTCTGTGGGCATACTTTAAAAGCTTGAGATGCTGCAGGCTGTTGATGAGAAACAGTCCCACCAATGTCCTGAGAATAATAAAAAGATTTGGAGACTGTACTGACATTAGTTTGTATTTTCTTGTACGTACCAAAGGCAGAGATCATGCATCTGCACCACGTACAGCAACTATTTCTGCATCATGAAACTGAAAACAGTTTCAGCCACGCATGACTGGAAACTGACAACAAAGTCACTTGCCCAAACCAGAAGCGCAAATTCTCAGTTACTGGGTCAGTGGAGCACTTTGACTTGTAAAGCAGAAAGCAACAGCTGACAAGAACAAGAACGTACGTATGATGATACTTTACCATCTTTGCAGGGTTGTATCCTCTATCAGGCAGAACGTTTATTCATTTTGATGCTGATAATCCCGTCCAGAGAACCACCCTGGGCTCGGGGCTGAGAAACTTCCCATGTTTAGTGCATTAATAACTTCAACGCTTGACATCGGTTGTGCTCATGACAGTCAGTTGTCTTGATTCAAGAATAAGCAAAGTTATTTCCATTCTTCATAAACTTTCCATGAGTCCAAGTGTGTATCATGAAAAACAGCAAACTGTCAAGCTGCCTGTTGATCCTCCGGCTCGTCTCTCACTTCTCCGGCTGCACTGAGTGTTTAGAGCAAGGTTGGGNAGGGAGGGAAGGAGAGCGTCTCTGAGAGGGGGAGGAGAAAAGCTTTCCCTTTTAGAGGAAATCCCCCTCCAGGCTTTTCAGAATTTCTTTTCTTGTTCTCTCTCTCACACTCACCCACCTTACACAGGCTTCATCACATACCCAATCTCAGACATAACATGGCATAAATAGATATATACGCACACAGTCAGACACATTCACACAATGTATGCATTGTGTGTGTTGCACAGGGGTAGAGGGTATGAGTACATTTACTTAAGTATTGAGTTCAAGTATAATTTTGATGTATTTGTATATTTTATATTTTTGGTATTGTGCATTTCTGTTCCATAAGACTTTAGAAGGAAATAATGCACTTTTGTTCTCCAATACAGTTAACAACTGTAGGCATAGGGTACTTTGCAGATTAAAGGGGGCTACAATGATTTTACACATTAAATTCTGTTAATTGGTCTTAAGTAACACTATTTAGCATGTGAAAACAATTGATAAAGGTTTCAGTGGCTTAGAAGGTGCTGTGCGTCAGAGAAACTGACCTCTGTGACATCACAAGGGTTGCTTTAGTTTTCAAGCTTGTATTTTAGCACCAGCGCTTGTCTAAAGCACTGACAGGACCCTTCTGATGTCACAGAGTCCGTTTTCATGACTTTGCACAGCACTCTCTACAGCACAAAAGCCTTTCTACAGCTGGTTTCACTTGCTGAATAGTGCTCCCTAATACCAGCAAACTGGATTTAATGTGTTAAATTGGTGGAGTCTTCCTTTCAGGCTTTAAATTCAGCATGACTTAAACTCATATGATGTTGCTCGGGAAAAGACTTGGATCCAAGTCTTGCTTTGAGTGTTTACTCAGTCTGCACAGGAGTATGTAATCCTGAAAGCATAGAATCCCCTAAACTGGATAAACTCGGTTTTAACCTTACATCTCATTTTTATGATGAACAACCTGACATTTAGGAAATTCTTTTTTAAATTTCATTCTAAATTTTTTATTTCATGCTTCAAACTTGAAGATAGCGCTTTTTTTTTTCCACAACTGAGTGAAAAATGAAAGAATTTTCATTATTTAGTACTCTGTTCAGAAATATTCTTCAAAATGGGTACATTTATTTTATACTTGTTAACTTTTTCTTAAGGTTGAATTTTGCTGGACCTTTACTTGAATTTGGGGGATGTTCCCATTGTGGTACAACTTTACTTTTGATTACTTCTTACACCACTGGTAATGCGTAAACACATTTAAATGCGGTGAACCCATCTCCATCTCAGCCCCATGTGCGCGTCCACACATGCACACTTCATTGGCCCAGCATCAGAGAGCTGCAGAAATCCAGCCCCTCGTTTGTGGCCCCATTCTTTCTATTTTAATCACTGGGGGCTTTGAGGAAAGCTAAGTCAGTCTTTCGCTTCTGTCTTGTAGACTTCCAGAGTCTGCTCTAGGCTTTCTCATTTCCTTTCTTCTGCTGTTCTCTTCTGGTAGACTGCCCACTGCTTGACTCATATCAAAGGGAGACAGCAGAGGGGCTTCCCTGCAGACGTCCTTGCCAAGCAGCAGGAATATGGAGACTGCTGCTACTTCCACATTAGTCCAGAGGAATGTAGGGTCACACCCTCTGGACTGCAGCTTACATCTGGAGCTAGAAGATGTATAGTATGTATGAAACCCAAGACCTACAGCGAGACGCTTGCTCCATCACTGAGACATTCCTTGAAGGAAAAGATTGGCAGGCTGCTGTTTATTTCTGTCAGTTAAAGGCATCAGAAAGAGTGTCAGTGAGGTGGTTTGGACTGCCAGCTCAGTTTGCCTCAATCGCTTTCTGTTTGTTCATTCCAGGGTGCAGAGGAGAGCCCCTGAATATTATCATGACAAGGAGAAAAAATAGAATTTTTCATCCTGGGCTGTAAAGTGTACAGGAAGTCACTCTCTGTATATGTGTTGTTTCCCATTCGGCAAAAGCAGAACCTCATGAGCATTCCTTACATTTTTCTTTCGGAGAAGAAAACCATTCTAATGTGTCTTTCACCCCAAACCACAAAATATGCAGGTGCCATGCTTGAAATGTAGTACAGTAGTTTTTCTTTTCATTCTCTTTCATCCTCTCTTTCACAATCATTCCTTTTCTTTCCCTCCTTGTTTTCTTGGCAGAAGGCTGAATTCTGTCTTTAAAGTGGATGAATCTTTTGGCAGGGGATTAAGAGGACATTTAGAGAAATAGCATGTACTCAAGGACTTGTTTCTTTGACTCATCTTTTCCCTCGCTCTTTTCTCATAATTTTTTTCTTAATATCTGGGATGTTTTATGCCTCTACAAAGACTGAAAAAGTAAAGGGAGTGTGCTTGAAGAATGCTCTTAGAAACTACACAAATCAGTCTCATAATAATTCCACAGATATCAGGCTACTTCCAGATGATGTCTGCAGCTGCGGCTGATATGAGAAAGAGACGGTCTGCTTTTGTTTTTGTTTCATTCATCGTCAAAGTCTTGAACACTGCAAGCTGTCTCTTTACCAGAAACGTGACGGTGAAGCTGAGGGCAGCCAGGATGAAAGTGGCCACAGCGGGCTGACACTCCATTTTGATCTTGCCTTCATGAAAACCAGATGTGCTGTCCATCTCCACCAACAGAGAGAAACCAAGGAAGGGGGGGCTTTGTGTGTTGTGAGTCAGTCAATGTGGAGATTTGATGGGGTGCTCTTACAAAATGCAGACATAAACACAGATATGTACACGTACAGGACCAAACAAAACTAGACAGGGAAATGTACACAAACATAGAGACAAAGAGGAGAGAGAGAGAGAGAGAGAAATATCCGGTGATATTGCCAAAGTCAGGAAACACACACCCGTGTGTTCATTAAACAAAGCTGTAAACATTCACGTGTAATTTCTTAAGTAGACAGGCACACACACATACACACTCAAACACAGCAGGATGAGACCCTTAGCGCTCCTTCTTCCCTTCCTCCCTCTTTGTCTAATTCCTTCCAAGTGACTATGAAACCCTCAGGCAAGTGAGTAGGACCCCTTCAGTGATTTACTTCAGCCCATCACCCGCCCACAGAACCTCCTGGTATTCTCACACAGCAGCCTACAGCCTGTCTGCTTGAGCCCATTAAGAGTTACTCATAGTGAGTGTACACGGTAACATTGTCGTTAATGAAATACCAGCTCGCCTGCTGGCATTCTGCCCCCCACATCACTTCTTGGATCAATTACCAAACTTTATTTCTCCTCAAGCTGAGGTTCGTTAGCACTGTGTGTCAGCATGTTTGCAGTGGTAGACAAAATACTCAAATCCTTAAGTTTACAACAGTGAAAACATGACTTACACATAAAAGCCCTTTGAGTTAAAGGACCATGCTGGTGGGTTTTGATGCTTCAGCCAAGAAATACTATATACCCGTTATGTTAGTGCCAACCATTTTTTCAAAGCATAAAACCATATTTTAGTTTGTTATTTTTCCAAGTTCCCTTATCTTTCAAAATCAAATATTCAGGTGATATACCCACCTTAAAATTCAACATTTCTTTTACTGACACATGCTTAAATGTAGAAGGCATGGTGGGTTTTAATTTCTCTAAAAGTAGTAAAAGCAGTCATCTGTCCTTGAATTATTTCTTGACAGAGATATTTCCTTTTGTGTAGCTTGTTGGATCAGTTAAATTAAGTAACTTCAATAAGGTTTGCTGTGATGGATTGCTGTTCTCAAGCATGCTTCAAGTCTACAAATTGATTTTAATAGTGTACTGGAATAAACTGAAACAAATGGCTGCCTGGGAAGTAGGAAAAACTATCTGAAACTTTACCACTTCAGTAGTATCTTTTGAAAATAGTTGGCATGTGACATATATGCAGGTGTTATTTATTGGGCTCAAACATGCAAAACAACTGGTGTGATCCTTTAAGGAAAAGTAAGCATGTATTAGCAGTAAAATGTCCAAGTATCCAAAGTAATAGTACTCATTGTGGCTCAAAATTGGAGCTGCAATGATATTAACCTGACAGTGCATGCAATCTTCAAGATTGCCAATTTAGGAGAGTTTGGAATAACATAATAAAAATTCTGGACTTGAAACAAAAAAAAATCTCAAAACTGGAGATATAACATCTTTGACACAATACAAATTTGGGGGATTTTCATGCTCTGGTCAATTGAAGGATTACAAATTCCTTTTCATGTTTCTGGCATATTTTCCTTTCCACAACTCTGAAGTCCAAAATGCATTGCTGCATCAAGCTAAGTAAGGCCGAGATACAAGATTTTTACCTGACAACAGCAATAGTTTATGTCTATCTTTGGATGAATTTAAAGTCTGAACTTGCAAAGCAGATAAATATAGTGAAGTAAAAAGTACACTATTAGTACTACTAATGCGAGCAGAGAGCAGCACAAAATGAAAATACTCCAGTACAATACTTTAAAATCATGCTTGAGTATATGTGCTTAGTCCCCACATATTTTCCTGCATTGTAAAGAGAGACCAGCTGTTTCAGCATCTGTTTCAGCAGGCTTGAAACGGATCCAAGAACTTTAAATGTATCTGTGACATTATTATGAAGTGAACTGTCTCGGTGATGAATATCTGACTGGCGTGTCTCAGTAATCAGTCCTGTCTTGATGGGGACAAGATGAAAGGAGGAAGCAGAGGACAATGGGCTTATCTGTCTCCCCCCCTTGTTCCACTTTCCCAGAGAGAGCAGCCTTATCAGTGTCTGGAGATCGGCTGTTGTGACCGTGACATCATTTCCTGCCTGACCCGAGACCCGTCGAGATGAGGGGCCCAGGGTTGTGATTTAGACATTTGGTTGTTAAACGTTTCTTTCAACAAACAGAAGGATAGAAGTTCAGGCCTCTTTTCAATCTTTATCTGTCCGCAGCACAGATGTCTTTTTGTCTGAGGTATTTCTGAGTCTTTACAGGGAGGATTTAAGGCATGTTTGGAGTAGCGTGTCACTCTGCGTGGTGCTTCAGAGAAAATACAAGGCTTGTGGAGAACAGCATTACATTCTAGGGCATTCCATGGTATGTGAATGTGTCCGCACCAGCGTGTAAGTGTATGTGTGCTTGTCATTCATTGCTCAGTCAGCTGCTGCAGACTTTGATCAAGAACCAGACTTGAGTGAGACATTAAATGACCACACTTGTGGTTTTGCATGTTTGAGTCCAATATATACAACATGCATACATGTTAAATTAGTGCCAGCCATTTTTCAAAACATACTATTGGAGTGGTAAAAATTAGAATAATTTTTCCTACCCTCCAGACTGCCATTGGTTTCAGTTCATTCAACTTGTATTGACTTGAAACATGCTTGAGATAAATAATTGTGTTTGATTTTGACAGATTAGGGATTTTACAAAATAATAGAAAAACTAAAATACGGTTTCATGGTTTGGAAAATGGTTGTCAGTAATGTAACGCATACTATTTATTGAGCTTAAACATGCAAAATCACCGGTATGGTCCTTTAAAGTTTCCCACATTTACTTTAGCCTTGTAATTTTTAAATCCATCAATTCATCAAGTTCTACATATAATGCTCCCATTTTTATGGCTAATAAAAGAGCGGACAGAGATGCCTCCAGCACTATAAATTGCTTTCCATCTGGCCCAATTTAACTGCTTTGTTCCCACTGAGATTTTATAACGAGACATTACATTAAAATACTGGAAGAAGGTCTTACTGGGACACACATACAACCTTTTGTCGACATAGCTGGCTCTCATTTTTTAAAAAGATTTTGTGCTTCAGTCTAAATATGTATCTCATTTACAAAATTTAATATATAGATTAAAAATTTAGCGGTTATTACAAGAACAATAGCCAGTATAATTCAATAAAATGAAAAAAGTTCAAAAACTGTCTACTGCTGTGAGAGTATTTATATGTGTAGCATAATGCATCATAATCCTGTGTTGATGCGTGTAGTGCAGCAGCTCAGATATCCTGTTGGTCATGGTCTGTACATCCCAGATAATACTGCCCTCATGCTATTATGTTATTAAATCCTGTTTACCACAAATCCACAATATGAACTTAAATCCCTTTTGGAGCACAATGCCCTTCACCAGTGAATCCTTCTCAGCTGCGATCGAATATATAGCCTAAATCTGCCTGGTGGATTGCATCCTGGAATAATGGGCCGAGATGCTCAGCAGGAGAGGATACAGGAAAAGACTTTTCCCAAACTGGAAACATCTTTACCATGGCGGAAAGGGATAGGCTGTAATTGCATGTGAAGTGTTTGTGGTTTATTTATATCACTTTCATTTACAGTGGGGTTATTGAGTTTCTGAAGAGTAATTGATTCTCCATTTCTAAAATCAAACCGAAGACTTTTCCATCTGTATGGAATGCATGCAAACGTACAATCAAATAAGGATTTAGATACGATATTGATTATTATCACATGTGAATTTAGAGCAGCGAGAATCTTTTACAGATCTCACGCCTCATCAGTGAAGCCACAGAGCAGTTCCACATGTTTTGGTCGGTTCTGATGTGTTTTCCCTGAAGTCGTGGTGCTGAGAGGCTGTAACCTCAGCAGGCCGCTGATGCGTGCTGCTCCAGCATAGGAAGCAGGTGTTAAATTCTCAGCAGCAGACAAGTCAGAGAAGAAAGGAACAAGAATGTGGGAAGGTTTAGACGATGGAGTTTTTTTTAAATTTTCCCCCGAAGAAGTGATTCAGAACGAAATCATCTTCATGTAAATAAACCAAGCACACATCACATAAGCAACATCTCATTCTAAGATTCCCATAAACTTTCACAGTAGTCTTTCACAATAACACAGTAGAGCTTTTTCGGAAGTCGCTGGCCTGGATCAGTCTTGAGGACACCCAAGACGACTGCACCAAGACAGTATTTAATGCTGCTCCTTCAGGCCAACTCCTTAACTCTTATTGCCTGTGTAAGCAAAGCTGTCGACACAATGGTGTTTTGGGAAAATGGTATATGAAAACAAGGCCTGCTGCCGGGCCATGGGAAACACGGAGCAGCAAACACGCAGCTGAGTCACAGATACACTGCTGGACAGACACACAATGTTGTTTCAGATTAAGCAGAGGGCAACAGGTGTGTGTGTGTGTGAGAGAGAGAGAGAGAGAGATCTACATGCTTATATTATCCCCCAATTGACACATCACAAACATAGTCAGAGGTGTGAAGTAACTAAGTAAATTTACTTAAGTACTGTACTTAATTACTGGTACCTCTGCGATTTCCACTTTGAGAGAATTTCCTTTTCCTTCACTACATTTCAGACAGATATACTTTTTTGTTTTTTTGAAGATTTTGAAGATTCCCTTTTTTTTTTTTTTTTTTTNTTTTTTTTTTTTTTTTTAACAACAAAACGAATAAGCTTTCTTCCTCCTATCCAACAAGGAAATCCCCAAAACCTATTGAAAAGACAAGGTTTTCAGCTGAGTGAAACTAAACTCTACACTTATTCATAATGAGTAATTTTACTTTTGTTATTTTCTTGTGCACCTGGTTAAGAATCCAACTTTTGTGTGGAAGTGGGAGGGTGGAGGAGGAGTCTTTGGCTGTGTACTTTAATTATGCTTTTACTGGACTTTGTAATTAATGGTGTCCTTACAATACACTGAGAGCACCATACTTGATCCACTAATAAAAAAAGAAGATATGGGCTAGTAGGATACAGGGTAAAACTTTGTTTATACTTAAGTTGTTTATTTTTAGATTTCTGTTAGATTTATGATATGAGTAAAGAGGATGTTAATTTTGTTGGGAAAACACAATATCTGAGTTTAATTTTAAACACCACTGAGTCACCACAAGTCTGCCCTGTCATCTATAAATCCAACTTAACTATTCCGCCCCTGTTTTTCTCTCTTTCCCAGCATCCCATCATCTTTAAGCTCTCATCTGTCTCGTCAGCGTCTCACTGGTTCATTACTCAACACTCTGCTGTCTTCCATGTCTCGCCTGTTTCATTCCTCCCACTGTTTTCACTCATTTGTCCCTGTGCTGTGTTTCTATCTCTTGTGCAGAGTTTAGTTTAGAGTTTTAGTGAGCAGTCCAAAAGCAGCTGTTGGGAGGTGGCTGAATCTCAGAGGCTAATCTGCCCGATTTATCGCTTGGTAACTGGAACTTGAACTTGACAAAGTTGATAATCCTTTACTGAGACGCTGACCATGAAAAGCTCTTGCTATGTGGATCATTTCCTTTTTCTTCATCTCTCTTTGAGCGCACTGTATATATCTCTTTATTTGTATCCTCTCTTTTTCTATAAGCCTCTTATTTCTACTTTCTTTGTAGTAGCAAATCAGTACTTTCCCTGGGTCGGACACTTCTCATCTTTTAATTTTCCCTTCCTGTTTGCTTCTTTCATACCATTTTTGCTTCCACAAGGAGTGTCTGTTTACATAAAACTGTTTACAGTTGCATTTATTTTCTTGGAGTCTCAGCTTTGCTGGTGTTCTTTCCTTTCTTTGGGTTGTGGCTGTGGATGCAGCAGATGTTTTGGCTAACAACAAAGTCATGCCACGGAGCAGCAGGGTTACATCCTAAAGGACAAACCCAATGCACAACAACAACAAGTTTGTTCTTCAAGACCAAAGACAAAGCAAAAAAAAAAAAAAAAAANAAAAAAAAAAAAAAAAAAAGGCAGAAAATTGACTGTGAACTTAAAAGATCATACCAGTGATTTTGAATGCTTGAGCCCAAAAAATACAACCTGCACACATATTACTGCCATTTATTTTCCAAAACACTGGAGTGATAATTTTAGAATTGTTTTCCTACCTTCCAGATTGTCATTGGTTTCAGTTTATTCCAATACGCTATAACAAAAAATCAACTTGTAAAGGCTTTAAACATGCTTGAGATTGTTAATTCATCACAGCAAACGACAAGTCATTGTTATTTTTTGTCAAAGTTACTTAATTTAACTGATCCAACATGGAGCTACATGGCAGAAAATTATTTCTCCACCAAGGAATACAGTCCCAGGAGAAGATGACTTTTACAGAGAAATTAAAATGAATATCAGCAGTCTTAAAAGTGTCAGTAGGCAAAATATTGAGTTTTTAGGTGAGTGTATGACCTGAGCAAAATGACACCAAAACTAAAATACAGTTTTATGTTTTGGAATTTTTTTTTTGTAGTAACGTAACATGTATGTAGTTAGTATTTACTGGATTGAAACAGCTCCTCTCAATGTTTCCCAGAAGTTGCAATGCAAATATTTCACCACTAGATGTCATCATGATTGTGTTGAAACTGTAAATTGAGATGATCAGAGGTGTGATTCACCTTTAAATCAGGCCATTAAAGCCACAGTTTAGCTTGAACTCTCTTATTCATCCATACAGCTGCCTGCTTGCCTTTGAAGCATCTAATACAAACAAGACCTGATCATAAACTTCAAGTCCAAGAGCAGCAACTCCTAAAAAGGACAAGATGATCTGCAGACACAGGTCAACCCAAACAAGGACTAAAGAAATGTTTCCTCTCGCTCATTTTCACTGGCAGGATAAATCGATGCAGATGGTTCTCAGACGGAGCTTCAGCAGCGTGATGACCCTCTCCCATCTGCCTTCTTCTAAGAGATTATTAGACCAGAAAACATCTGGTCTAATAATGGTTTGTGAACTTTGACATTAGATCTGTGGTATGATAAAATAGTTTCTTTAAATCTTAGCTATAACCCACATTCTCTTCTGGTAGTAAATAGAAGTAAAATAGAAAAAAAACTGATATTCTGTTTATGTGTTACAATATAAACTTTCTGTAAAGATGAGCAATGTACACATTATAAAGTTATGAGTTTCATAGTACATATAGTCCTGCAGATTATAATAGCACTGCTCACAGTGTGTGTCTGGCAGATTTGCACAATAATCCATCACCTGTGTGTGTGTGTGTGTGTGTGTGTGTGTGTGTGTGTGCGTGCAAGTGAGTGTGTTTTCCAAGTAGGTAAATAAGCACTTAAAGACTGGGGTCTTTGTTACTAATGTCCCTGTCAGGTTTGTTGCTTACACAGCTGCCTACTTGCCTGTGCACACGTGCACACACACGTGCACACAAAGGGTGTATTCTTAACTGGGTGCACAAGATAAATGCTACACAAGCAAAGTAGCTGGAAGACATTATTCAGCTTGGATCAAATGATCTTGTAGCTTATTAACTGCAAGTTAAAGTCTGCATGATGTGTGGTAATGGTACAAATAACAGGAACAAATTAGGCCAAAATGAATAAATATTACATTTGTTTTTAACCAAACTGAGTTTCTCTCTCCCTTTTTTTTTTCCCTTCATGTTTTTGTGGCCACTTTACTGACTCACCTGTCTGTGTTTGTCCAGGGCTTTAAGGTTTTTTGCTCTAGGAAACTTTAAAAGCTTTTATGAGGAAGTGTTTGTGTGCATCTGTTAGAAATCTCAGGACCAGTAATAGATCAAACTAAATGTATTCACACAGAGAAGTATGGAAAAATGCACACTCGCATTTTCAGGAGTTCTATTGATCCAAGGGGTGGGCAGAATGTTACATTTTTTACTTCCTAATTTTGTGCATTTGTTTCCTATTTATATCCATACTTTGACAATTCATTGATCTTGCTTTTCTTAGTATGTTTTTACAGAATCTCCTTCGACTTGACTTTTGTTTGTGTGTTTTTGTGCTTTAAATATCCTTTTTATCATACACATAATTTCATCTTGTCATAGTGTTGTGTTATATTGTTATGCTATTTGTGCAACTTTTTGTACACTGCTGTCTTAGCCAGGTTTCCCTCACAAAAGAGATTCTGAATCTCAAGTGGACTTCCTGGTTAAATAAAGGTTAAATACATAAAAAAACAAAAAGCAGTATAGTAATAAATTTGTCCTGAAAAGGTGATAGATTCAAGGAGACACAGCAGTGAAATCCTGTTTATGAAAGCTAAACTCCTCAAACTCTCAATAGGTGATATATGTTATTCATATTGTAAAATCTTAATGACTCAGCAGCTCAACATTTTATGTCAGAGCTATAATAAAGACGCAGTCAAGGGTCGTCATGCAAGAAAGGCAGCTGAGCCGCAGACGGGCAACCATGAAGTCAAAGGGTTGTGACCTTTTGACTCCACAACTTAACCTCTCCCACAAGTCTAGAAAGAAAACAACAGATACACAGAGACATAGCTATGTCAAGGCCAACAGGTTTGACAGATTCCCAAACAGGAAAGTCAGTAAAACTACTTTTTGACTGGCCTACAGGTATGAAATGTGACCTCTAGGATCAAATGAATAGCTTTTATCGCATGGAAAATGCATTGACCTACTTTGCTCGATTGCTCTTTGTCTAAAAGTCCATCAGAAACAGCTACATCCTAAAGTGACTGCTTTCCATTATCTCACCTTTTCATTATCCAACATATTCTGTCTGCTTTCTTTAGAGGATGAGGATGAACTTTTTTGTGGTCTTTCATAGCCACACCAAAAAGAGAACTAGAGGGGGGGTAGAGAGAAAGGAAAGGGAATAAAAGAAAATCCTGCATGCTGTAATTCCTTTGTGGCGCAGAAAAAAGATCTAAAACTTCTGCCCGAATAAGCTGAGACAGAAAAGACAAAAGTAGTAGAAAGAGTATATCAAACAATAACCAGAAACAGGATTAAAGTTTGTGTTCTGTGTGTTTCAAGCACTTAAACCTGAAATACATTTTTGATTTGGAGGCACTTGGGTAATAGTTTTTTGGGGATTATAGAATAAGTGTATTCCTGCCACTGAAGGAAAACTGTCTTTCAAGGTTTTTGCAGAAAATTCCCACCCATTCCCACCCATTCCCATCTTATGAGCCAGGAAAACTGTTGCAAATTAATTACAACTCTGAAACAACAGCACTGTTGGATGGGTATTAAATATTAACCTCCCCTCTAAGATGGAAACTTCATCAGTGCAGACAGGATACGAGCTAGAGAGCTTCAGTTTCCCACATTCTTCCTTTATACACCTGAAAATCCAGTTGTTCTAAAGTTTGAACCGCAGCTGAACCACTTTCATGGTTCTTCCATAATGCCATTTTCTTACAACAAAACTAGGACATTGCATTACACCAAACAGCCCAGTTGTTCTCCATCCAACAATATTCCTGCTTTATCTAAAAGTTGCTTGCACGTACCTTGAGTTTTCCAGCTATGTCCGATTAGCAAAGAAGAATCGGTCTCTTACCCTGTGAAATGTGTTCATTTTTATGCAGAACTTTGGAAGCCAAGCTGTGACAACATGCCATGTCCCATGCAACAGGTGCCTGGGAGGAAGGGTGGAGGAACAGGAAGGAGGAGGGTTAACTTCAGTTGGGGCGGAGGTAATCCATGGGCCACAGGCATTCATGCTACAGCTCTACCTCTCTTTGCCTCGCTTTCTGTCTTTCTCTCTGTTAAGCTCAGTGCTTCCCAATCCTGCTCATTGGGTCCCACAGCACTGCATATTTCTATCTCTGCTACTCTACCCACACACAAATACTTCAATTGACTTAACACATCTGATTTTGCTAATCATGCAGTTACAGCAGGGAGAAAATAAATTATGAATTACTGCAGGCTCCAAGGAGCAGCATTTAGAAATGCTGGTTTAGCTACACATATCAGTTTCTGTCATTAGAGGGCGGTATAAAAACAATCTATTTAAAAATTAAGTAACTTCAACAAAAAACGAACAATGTTTGGTTCCTTGTGATGGATTACCTATCTTGAGTAGATTTCAAGTCTCTTAAGTTGATTTATAGCGTACCGGAATGAACTGAAACCAAAGGCTGCTTGGAAGGTAGGAAAAACAATTTTAAAATGTACCACTCCAATAGTATGCTTTGGAAAATGAATGGCGGTAATGTAACATATGCGGGTAGAATTTATTGAGCTCAAACATGCAAAGCCACCAGTTTGCTCCTTTAAGTAAAGGCAAGCATTTATTAGCAGTAAAATGTACTCAAGTATCCAGCTTCTCCAGTAGATGTAAAGTAACCCTGCCCTCCTTGAAGACTGTAGAGAACTCACTGGCCTTCATACGGGTAATGGAGGTTGCTGGAGGTAACCTCTTTTGAATAAATATAGTCGTGTACTATCTCATGCTCAGCCCGACCTTATTCTCACTGTGCCCAGTGTGCCTGCCTTCCACCTGTCACGCAAAATGGAGCTGTGCATCTGGGTCAAGAAGCCCCAGGAGCTCTGAGACAGTCTCATTCAGGCTGCAGTCTCATGGCATGGATTATGCAGAAATAATTGTTCCATAATATTTAGCATTATTTAGCATTTGCCATAACATAAAATTTTCTTAAAATGGCCATCTTTTATGAATGATCTATACAGAATTTGGAACACCAGCATCCTTCTTATTGAGATGTTTTTAAGTCAGACAATCCTTATATTTTTTTGTCACCCATCAAAAGTCAGTTTCCAAAAATTTAGATTTGGCTCATTTGTTGTTCATGTGTTTGTGCTGGGTGATGAGAATATAAGGATCGTCTGATTTAAAACATCTCAATAAGAGAGTTACAAAAACCACTGTAATGGTCCTTTAAGTTAAAACTGTTATTCATAACATTAATTTTTTTCAAAACTACTGAAATTCCTTCAGATATATTTGTGTGCAAGGATTTGGTCTGGAAAGGTTATTTTACAGCCTACTTAAAATTAATCTGCATGTTTGCCCAGTTATAGCAATATTTCCCAAAATCTCATTTAATGGTAAACAGTATCTTTAAATTGACTGAAAATCACTTAATTCTAAGGACATCGTGTCTTTTCTGAAGCTTGAAAATGTGAAATTCTTTGTGAGAGGCAGCGCTGATTAATATTTGATACACTGCAAACATTTCATAACTACTTCAAGAACCTACAAACTTCCCCCAGAAATCCACCCTTAATCCATCCTTTCCTCTTTCTTTGCTCTTTTTATTGATTTTTACATTTTTTTCAAACGCACACATGCCACAGACCATAACAAGTAGGCCTTTGTTGTGTGAGTGGGGGTTATGAATGGTCTTGTCCTGGTGGGAGGGACACCAGAGGTTTCGTGGGCTGAGAAGAAGAAATGAGAGGAATCTTCAGGGAAATCTGTCTGGAAAATTTCCCTGTGTTTCCTCCAGTAAAAACAGTGTTCTCAGTCTGTTCAGATGTGGAAAACTGTACACACACATTGACTGCTGCCTTTGTGCTGACTTCATCTTTGTGCCGTGCGTGTCCTATTTTAAGGTCTCAGCATGGTTGTACTTGCTCCTGCAGAGAGGATGTTATCAGCAGCTCCCCACTGTGGAGCTCACACAGAAATGTCGGCCAGTTTAGGTCCACACTAATCCTTCACTCATTTAGTCTTTAATTATTGGTGGTGATTCAGTGACCAGTGCAGATTTAATGTCCTTGTACCCTGCAGGCTGTGGCTTGGGTGGGGTGAAGACCCTCTGAACAAGCTTCCTGTAGCAGATCGTAGCCACAGACCTGTCTTATAGCTAGCTAGCATGCGTAAGCACAGGTCTGACACTGCGGCTCAGCAAGTCTCACTAGTGGTGTTTTGAGTCGGTTTTATGAACACACAGCAGGACACACAGCACAGCGAGTCTACTGCAAACTTTAATTGGATAGGTTCTGGTTTGGTATGACAGTATAAGGAACAGTGATAAGCAGAAAGTCTGGAATTTACTTTTTTTTGTGGTCAGGTCATGATTAACTCATGAGTGTCAGTTTCATAGAGATCTGATAGAATTAAACTCACTTAATCGCCAAAATATGAGAAACATGGTACAATATGCAGTTTTCTGGTGTTGTATTTTCCTTAATGAAAGCAAAATTTCACAGATTTTACTTTGGAGTTTTAAATTCTCCCTCTATAATGAGGAAAGATTTCTCATAACAAGATACGTTTCTCTTTATAGGAGGAGATGTTCACATGACGTGTTTTCTCATTACAAGATGCTTTGTTGCAAAACAGCTAAAATGTGAGAAACAAAATATAATGACAAACTTTTTTTTTTTTTTTTTTTTTTGCTTCCAGCTTCATGAAAACAGGTTTCTCAGTCTGGAATCAAGAAGAAGCCGAACTGGCGGCCAAAAATTTGGTTGTTATGACAATTAATCTGACAGTGTTTACAGCTAAATTCACTCTGGTTACCTTTCACTGCCTGATATGGAAGAACTCATTCCAGGCATTCAGATATTTTTGACAAAACTACCAGTGAAAGCATTTGATATGCAGAGCTGAGAATAAATAATTCAAAATTGTGGATAACACAAACAGAAACTCAAATGATTTGAGTTTTGATCTGCTGTAGCAGCTGCAAACCAAAGTAAATTATGTGGAATTCAGCATTTGTTTTTGTTGCCTTTCAGAATTTATTGAAGAGATAAGCAGTGTATGCTCCCTCACACATGCATTGCTCAGTACAAATAAAATACAAAAAAATAATATTTGTCTGCAAGCTAACGTTAGACTTCAATATCTGCTTTCACCAAATAATAACTCATTTCCTCTATCTGTCAACACAAAAGACTGTTTTAGGCAAAATGCAGGATGCTTCCTTCTGTTTGTATACTGTATGAATGAAAATTGACTCCTGTGCGCTCCATTTGGAGAGAAAAAATATAATAAAATGGGACAGATTATGCTTTTGTTATTTTCCCTTATTTTTATAGTATAATATAGTAAGGAATGTGTTGATTGTCAAAGTTCCAAAACTTGAGGTTCATGCCAACAGAACTACATCCAGTAAGAAAAACCCACACATCCTAAACTGCCCTGAAAGCTTTGTTTTTGATTCATCCTTTACATCCTTAACATGTTCACTTAAAGTACTGTGTAGATTTCAAAATAAGACCCTAAATGAAAATAAGAACATGGAGATCTGAATCCACTGTAATTGATCTGCAAACTTACATAAAGAATATGGTACAACCAGTGCAAAAATGCTTTTTTACATTTTTAAAGATTTTTTGGTTTTGTTTAGATTATTTAGTATTTTATTATATCACACATCATCTATGTGACTGATTTTTTTTTTTTTTTTTAANTTTTTTTTTTTTTTTTTAAGTGACCCTCAGTAGGATGTTGGAACTCATTTCCATCCTTTCATTTAACTGTTTGCATGAAGTCAGACTTCATGCAACCTCCACTTAAGATGTTATCGAAAGCTTCACCACAGGCCCATTCAATAAGCCACAATGCACAATCCTGCTGTGCGCCGTGGCTCTGTGGAGGATAACATCTGCTGCATACGGAGAGCTGCGTGATCAATACAGTCCACTCGCTGTTCTCCAAATGCCAAACATGCACATGTTTATACATGTGGAAAGAAGATTAGTAATGAGCCTCGTCAGTAACAGCAGGTTTGCCTGTTAACTGTGAGCGCCTTGTTAGATGAAATCATTACAGGACAAAATTTGATCTCTGTAACATCTGTTACTGGGTTGATTGAAAATAGATTTTAAAAAGGTATTTAAAGTGAAACTTAAACAACCAGTGTTGTAAAAAAACAAAACAGTTTATACATCAGTAAACAATGGATGAGAAACATCCTACAGTTCAAATATGCAATGTAATCATATGCTATTTTGTTTTAAAATGTTATAATGCATTGATCTTCATATGTGGCTGAGAATAGATAGGAAGAGCTTTATTCCAAACCCAAATGGGAGGAAAAGCAGTTCTCCTTCATATAAAATGATTGCCGCTATGAAAATAAGACACATTATTGATAACTGTTAAATTTATGTGAGATCTTGGTCAAATCAATCATATGAAGTGAAGAGTTTCAGCTTTCATAATTTATCAAACTGCATATAATATATTCTGAATTGAAACCCTTTATGCTACTTGATGCTTAGTCAACTATGTAAGATATGCAAATTGAAAAGCTGATTCTAGACTGAGAAAACTTCACCGTTCAGTGACATATTTTACTGTCACTGCAAATGAAAATGTGTTGATTCCAGGCTTCCAAAACACACACGCACACACACACACACACACACACACACACACACACACACACACACACACACACACCCACACACCCTTATATAAATACAGAGAAATTCTGTGCTACTTCTCACATACTTTCCCCGCGAATGACCTCAGTCTAGTTGTATTTGTGTAACCACATAATCATCATCACCTCCCCCCCCCCCCNCCCCCCCCCAAAGAAAAAAAATCTTATGTTCTTTTTTAAGCAGTGTAAAGCCAGTAATGAGTTATTTATTATTGTAAGACTTACACAACACTGCAGAAAAGAAAACTTTCCTAAAACAACAATAAAAAAAAGGGTTGAAATGTTGCAAAGCTGAAATAAAACTAGGTGCTGAATAAATGATGGAATGGATGCTGAGAAAGTGAAATCTAGGACACTGCAAAGGTGCATATACATGAGCAATAGCAACCTCTAGTGGATCACACAGTCTGGGTGGGCGGATAGCAACTTTGTGGAGCTTATGACAGTATGTGAGAGATAGTGCATTTGTGTGTGTGTGTCTGTGAGAGAGAGGGAGAGAATATGGAGGCGTTCAGACATGAATCTTATGGTGCCTGCATATATTGTAGCAGTGTGGGTGTGCAGAGCACATAGAGTTCTGCAGTACAGACAATACCCATTTCCAAAACATAAAACCATATTTTAGTGTTCATGTTATTTTACCAACTCTCCTAATCTTTCGAAATCAGATTTCCAGGTGATACACCTGTTTAAAAATTTTACATTTCACCTATATTCGATTGTAGAAGGCACAGTTGTTTTAATTTCTCAATAAAAACTGTTTACTCCTGGGACTATATTCCCTGGCAGAGACATACATTTTCTTACTTGCAGCTCTGTGTTGAACCGGTTAAATTAAAATAAGAACAACGTTTGATTAAGGGTATTGGATTACCTAAGCGTGTT
Organism: Lucifuga dentata; assembly: GCA_014773175.1. Taxonomy (NCBI): domain Eukaryota; kingdom Metazoa; phylum Chordata; class Actinopteri; order Ophidiiformes; family Bythitidae; genus Lucifuga; species Lucifuga dentata. Next base: position 55,772 of record VXCM01002274.1, read on the forward strand.
TCAAATCTCTACAAATTGATTTTTATAGTTTCCTGGAAAAAACTGAAACCAATGGCAGTGTGGAAGGTAGGAAGAACAATCTGAAAATATACCCCTCCAGTAGTATGTTTTTGGAAAATGGTTGTTTGTAATGCAGCATATAGGGGTTGTATTTATTGGGCTCAAACGTGCAAAATCACGGGTATGTTCCTTTAAAGTATGCGTTTCACTTTAACCTGGGTGAAGATGATCTGATGAGAATGACATGAATAATTGAGTCTGTGGGTAGCAGAGGGGCTAAATACAGACACAGAGTCATCAATATAGGTGCCAGTGAATTACAGAGACGATCCCATGGAACAGTCGTCACGGTGACATCTGCCCACCTGCATTCCAAGGCCTTCTATGAAAAAAAAAAAAACATTTCTATAATCAGAAAGCATTTTTCCACACCACCTCATATTATTTAAGCCTCATCAAAGTCTTTTACTTTTGCTTTTGTTTCTTTGGTAGCTCACACACAAGTAAGCGTTTCAGAATATTCTTCGATGCCTTCTTGCTGATGCTTGGTGACAGGGTAAGAAATCCTGATTATCCACATCCTGCTGAGGGAGCGTCACGAGTTATCACGTCGTACCAAACAGGTTGTCCATCAATGTCACCTGGATTAATATGACACTGGAGGACACGCAGAGAGGACAGGGCATGTGGTGTAGTTACACTCTTGGCACTGCAGGTAAATGATGAAAAAAAGCACATGAGGTTTGGTAAGGAAACTTTTGGCACACAGAGCAAACCAAATTCACTACTCACTTGGCTTCACACACCTGTTTCTAATCTATTAATGATGGCCAGACCAAAAGAACAGAACACCAACACTCGCTGGTTTAACACCTGCACAGAAAGACACTTTGGAATATAGGAAATAATTAAGATCGGTATTTGATAAAGGTTTACGCTGAAAGTCACAACATGTGTGACGTGCAGAGGACCGGGTGTTACAGGTAAACAGTCTGAATGCTGAAAGCTACAGCAGTTTCTTCCTCATTTGTGTCACGTTGTCATCATCTACTCTGTGTGCACCCACTGGGAGAAACACTGCAGAAAAGTGCTAACTAACAGAACAGAGAGTTCCAGTGCAGTAAGTTTCATTATTTTTGTCAGATTCCGTTTTGGATGAAGCGCTGAGAGAATTCAGAATGGGTGCTGCAGCTGGACTTAAACTATTCAAAATTACAGAAACAACGCATACCTGTGAAGCCACAACCGCAATTTACTGACTGCTGGGTAAGTGTCTACAAAATGTTTATAGTTAATGTCAGAAATGTCATTTTCTGTGTTTATATGGTTGCTGTCTTTTCTGGCATAGTTTAGTAGCGGGTTATACATAATTTCTGTAAGGCTGGAATATCCATGCTATGCTATAGCAACGGAGGTTTTTGATGCAGCAGAATGTCACCAAGAAAAATCCTGTGCTTAATGATATGTTGGAGCTTTGAGTTCTGCCCAAACTGCAATAATATCTGGTTCCCTGTGGCTGTTTACTTTGAACCGTGGTGACCTTTTTATTTATTTATTTATTTATTTATTTATTTATTTATTTTAATAAGGGATTTTCCCCCCCTTTTCCTTCCAATTTGGAATGCCTCATTGCCTATGCTTCAGCCAGCCTTGTAACTAGCTTCACTGCAGCCTGAAAGGGGTGTGAACATATGATACCATCACCTGCTTCTTTAAGCCTGCAGGAGTTGAGCTTCCTCCAGAGAGGTTCACACAACCGCCCCCGCCTCTCTTTGTGTAGGCACTCCAACAGACCAGTAGGGGTTGCCCGTGAACTAGACGAGACCCCTGTGCCAGCTACCCATGTAAAAACTGTGTGACACACAACCCAGAGGTACCAAACCACAGCCCTCTGCAGCAGAACACAACTGCACCAAACACGCAGCCAACATGGCAACTTTTAAACATGATGCTTGCAGACAACACATGTTGAACCAGTTCGTGTTGCTTGTGGAAGCGAATACAAATGCATATGGCCAAAGCATGGAGTGGTTTAAGCATGCCATACTGGGACAGTGGGGAAAAATCCATTAAGCAGACATACAGTAGTATATTGTATTTATTTTTATGTGACCTTCCAAATCTTAAAAGAACAGCCATTGCATCCTTGTTGTGTACATTAACAAACAATTAACAATTGTGAGGCCCAGTTCTAGTAGCGGTTTACTGCAGCAGAGCAGCATCATGGTGGTGTGAGATTGGGAATGCAGCATTTGCAGTGAATAATGGGAAACATTATCACTGCAATGATTGATAAACTGTATATACTTGGTTATAAACAGGAAAATGTAATTTTTTTTTCAGTTAATATTAGGTGTTTTTTGTAAAATGGTGGATTTAGAAAGAAAAGATAACATTCACGACTATCAAAACATCCACAGTAATGATGTCAGTGTTGCCTCCTTATCGATCAGCATGTTTACATGCAAGTTGAAACTTAATTAGACAGAAATCAGGATAAATCAACGTTGGTGTAATCTGAGTAACAGATCTGCAGATATGCAATAAATCAATTTGCTCAACCATGGAAACAATTGCTTGTTTTATAATTGGACTCAAACTTCTCATGCATTTCCTCACCTGGCATACTTCCCCTCATAAGCAGATTAAGCAACGATTCATGTATATCTGGTGAATGATGGAATTGTTATAATTCCATTTGCATTTATGCCTGAAACAGAAATAAAGACAAAAAAAATGGAGTAAATGTAAATGAGCTGTTAGTTTTCCTTAATTTCATTTTCGTGCACTGGTGTTTGGCTGCACCACAAATATCCAAGAGTCAGTGCCATAGATGCAGTAAACCCATTGACAGTATGCAGCTTTTAGTTTATGGAATAATAATTATAATAGCTTCTAGTTTATAAAGCAAAAATATTTAGAGATGCATTCTTACTCTTAATTCTGTTTTCACACTTTAACTGGATTTGGCTCATTTGTGTTTGATGCACAGTTGGAAATCCCTCAGGGATCCAGCTGTTTTTAACATGTTGTAAAGACAGGGGAAAGGATGCCTGAGGAGAGATGGAGAGATTAAGACACAGCAAGCCATGCACACACCCACATACACACACGCACGCACATACACACACGCATGCACGCTTCTCAAGGACTCAGTCTAACTCATATTTAAGGACACCACATTGGCACAAACGTCAAGGGCAAACCTCTGAATACAGTCAAACACAGTCATGTTTTATCCCAGTATGTTTGACGCTGCTGCTGTGGCACATCTATTTCAGTGTAGATATGAATCTACAAAAACAATACAAATTTCTAAACATTTTCTATTTTTAAAATAACACATTTGTCGGATTGTGCAGACTTGGTAGATGTGTGGGCTCTCTGAGTGCCTTCTGGTTCTATTTGAGTCACATGCAGACAGATCACAAGAGCTCTAGGAGATGATCCTGCTCTAGTCTTTTTTCTTTTTTTTTTTTTTTNTTTTTTTTTTTTTTGGTAATCTTATTTATGCCACTTCATATATTTCCCATGTGTCCCTTTGAGATTTTTCTTAGTATTAATATTATAAAAACAAGAAAGAAAAACTGTTAAAATGGTGAGAAAGTTCCCAGTTTGCCATCAATTGTGGTTCTGTGCAATTAGCAATTCTCGTTCAGTGCAAAAAAGAAAAAACTTCAAACTACAACATAACATGATGACAGCAGTTACTATGCTAAATTAGAATGCTTTTAAAAATAAATTGATCATTTGCCACTTTTGATTCTATAAATTACCAGAATATAGGCATAAAGAATTGCAGCAGATGGATTCCAAGAAAGAAGGAGAAAAGCACCTAATTTAGCAATTTAAAAAACGTAAAAATTATAAAAGTTTTACTCAAACTCACTTCAGTCGACTCCAGAACAGCTTTGGCTGTTTTTGAACTGAAACAGGACTATCAGTTGCATTAAAATGTAGATGGCAAGCTGGCACTATAAAGAAAAAAAATTACTGTGAAAATAAGATCTGCCCATTTACCGCATGAGAAATGGTTTTAGTAATAGAATGAAAAAATATATTCTTGAAGTATTTGATTGTGATTTATGCATGTACCATTAGTGCCACAGCCAGCCGTTCGATTATGTGACTGTTGGATAAATTGGATAAATTGTTGGATGGACTTGTTGCAGGTGGTGTGTGCACATGCGTCTGTGTGCTGCACCACTGAACACAGCAACATGCCCCAGCTTATTAACATGGCAGCTTGTGCATGTATGTATATCACAGGTCATGTATGATGCCTTTAGCTGGTATAGGCATAGTGCTGTTAATACTGCTTTCATTGATTGTGTTAGACTGTATAGTAGCATATTATCCTTCTTTAATATTTATGCCATTTCACACCTACAAATATCAAATAACCCAAGCAAGCAAACAGTAGGAAAATAGTGATGGCATATTAAAAATCACCTAAATTAATTCTAGTTCAATAAATCTGTATTAGGTTTGACATGATGAAAAGGGTTTAAAGGACCATACCGGCCATTTTGCATGTTTGAACCTGATATATTCAATTTTCATACATAGTACATTACTGACAATCATTTCCCAAAGCATAAAACCGTATTTCAGCTTTCCTGATATTTTGCAAAATCTCTTAATCTTTCAAAATCAAATATTCAAGTGATACATCCATCTTAAAAATTGATGTTTCGCCAGCTAATAGTTAGCCTTATGATGTCATGGTCGTTTAAATTTTTCGATAAGTGCAGGTCTTCTGCATTTATCTCTCGAGACATACATTTACTCTGGGCTTTTTTATTGCGCTTAAACGCTAAAATTACATAACTTCGGGAAAAAACCTGAATACACATGTTGTTAGCAATGATGGATTACCTATACCAAGAACATTCCAAGTATCAACAAGTAAGGAAGTTGATTTTAGTAGTGTACCAGAATGACTGAAACCAATGGCGGTCTGGAAGGTAAAAAAAAAAAATGTTTATGTAGTATGCTTTGGGAAATGATTGTCAGTAACGTTATGTGTATGAAAATTGAATATATTAAGCTCAANAGTATGCTTTGGGAAATGATTGTCAGTAACGTTATGTGTATGAAAATTGAATATATTAAGCTCAAATATGCAAAATGGCCAGTGTGGTCCTTTAAGAGGTCTAGTTTATATAGTGGCACAAGATACAAGAGCTAACATTATGTGCAAAGTGGCATGAAGCCAAAGGACAATATATAATCTCAATATGTACAGATTCCATAACCTACATTTGCATTCAACACTCTCTCTCCTCTAATAGCTTCACTGCTACATGAGCCAAAATAAAGTACATGTACTGTAGTATTTCAACAACAGTGTCTAAACACTTAGCATGAATGCATCAAGCATTGCCTTTGTAATGCCTTGTAGGCCTAAATAATATATTCATGCACTAATGCAGAACAGATGCACAGCAGAATATGTATTCATAATGCATAACTGACAGAGAATGCTGGTTTTCCCAGCAGAATCACACACAATTATTTCATTTGTCGATTGTCTGATTTATTTATTTATTTTCCCCACTTTGTACCAAAAGACTGTAGTATTGTGTATTTTGGATTTACCGTGTTGTGTTTTATTCCGCTCTCGGTGTTTAAGTCTTTACTAAGTCTAGTTGTACAATGAAATGTAAACATATCCTCAGTGATTCACTCTGATTCCTTACTAAAGATTTTTAACATGCACACACACACACACAGTTGATTTGGAAACTAGAAGTAACCTATGAGCAACGTAGTCTTCAGTCTGGCGGTCTGAAGACTAATTACCACTGACATTTTGTTTCTAAACTGGCATACAGGAGCTTATGTAGCTTTGGTTCTCAGTTCCTGTAATTAAGTAAATGTAACAATATTTTTCCCAGCATCCCCCTGTTTGGCAGGTGACACACCAACCGTCATTTGCAAGATTGAATAAAACTCACCTGCAGCAGGCTGGACAGAACTGTCCTCATCACATCAAAAATCCTTTCAGTAATTTTCCCAAACAGCAAATCCTGCATTACCTTTAGCACTGAGGGGTTTTTAGCTTTATGCTAAGCCCTCTGTCACTTCCTCTGTTGAAAGCTGTTATTGCTCTCATTAGGTTGATTTGGTTCTTATTTCTCCTTTTCTGTAAATGTCCACGCTAGCATTAAGGAGCCATCTGTGGCGTGTTGTACTGGCTGCTGGCTTCAGGCTCTGGTTTTTAAATAGATGAAATGGCAGGGTTTGCTCTAAGATGGAGCAGAAAAGATCATGTCATGGCAATAAAAATAAAAAAAACTCTCAAACTACATAACTGCAACCTTTTCTTTAGATCTCTGTTTAGCATTATTTTATTTTGTAAAGTGGTGAGATTTGTAACAAGTCCATCCAAAAAACTATTTTTAAAAAGCAAAAATTGAGTTTTACTATATATGCAAGTACTGGACAGCAACATATTAAATGAAAAGATAAGTAAAAAAAAAAAAAAAGAAAGTTCTTTATTTTTAGCAACATGCTTCATAATTAGCAGTCGCTGTTTTGTTTTGCACCATGTAAACAAACACACAACATAAAGTGAAAACCACCAGCAGCACAAACATCAATAGAAGTGAAATTAATGACTTTTACAAGAAAAAATGGAGTCAGGATTTTCGACAGTTTTCAGCCATGATAGTTGCTTTCTGCTTTCATGAAAACAGTTGTGCATTGCCAAGACATTAAGCAGTATTTTCTGCCCCTGGTGGTTCACAGCCAGGGGAGCTTCTGCGTGCAATGTTTGTCACCAGGGCTGAAGTACAAGCATGCAAGTGGAAGAGAAAGAGATGCAGCGTATTGGTTTGAGGGGGGAGGGGTAGAGTCAGCGTAGAGAAGACGGGAGAATAAGATGTTCAGTGAGAGATGAGAAATGCAGAAGGAAAACCCTGTGCAGAATGAAAGGGAGGATGAGAAGACTGAGGAACCCCCAAAAAAGGATGAAATGGGAGATAAGACAGAGAGAGAGAAAAATGGCTTTGTGGCTCTTTTAGAGGGGGATATGTGTCACGGGTTAATAGCTGACCTGTAAATCCCGTTTTACTTTGACGTGTTATTACTTCCTGCTAATACAGTAGCCCAGTTACTCAAGTAGATCATGTTTCTGCTGCACTTTATCTAATCCACTGCTCAAAGAAAGATTAGCACATCCTGCTACATGTCACGCGATGAAACTTCTTCTATTACTGCAGTGGACCAAATTGCATCAAACTGTTGCAATATAAAACTATTGGTATAAGAGCCAAACTGGCATGATGTGTATGTGTTACTTACGTTGATTGACAATGTTCTACTTAGACATCATCATCGGCGGTCACTCGAGTCACGTATGACTGTCCTCTGAAGGTCGTATACTGGTGGGTCTGCAGATGGCGGTAGAGGCCGATCCGGGATCTACATATTTTGGTGCAGTGTGGGCAAGGATGGGTGGTGGTGGTTAGTGGTTGGGCCTTGTTGGTGTTCAGTTTCTCTTTGCAAGGCTTTTTCTCTGCGGCACGTCACAGGTCCTTTTTGTGTAGCGCAGCTCCCTCTTGGACAGATTTCCTCCAGGTGTTTCTGTTGAGTGCAACTTCCTCCCAGTTGCTGGAGTGGATGCTGAATTTCTTCAGGGTGGTTTCGATGTTGTCTTTATATCGTTTTTCTTTGTCCACCGGGACATCACTGACCTTCCTTCAACTGGGAGTAGAGGATGTGTTTACTAGCATAGCAACACACACATACACACACACACCTCATGCAACAGTTTGGTGTCTTTCGCTTTATATAAATATTGATGCAGAATTAAAAGTGGACGGTAAATGCTTTCTATAATTTGCGAAACTTTAACTGAATTCATTGCATTTTGCACAAAAGTTGTATTTCGGGACCTTTCTATCTGATTTTTTTTCATGTTTATTGGTGTTATAAACATCATTGCTTTGATTTTGCCACTGTGATCCAGTATATAGGATGTAAATCTACAGTAGTTATGAGAAAATGACCGTTGCATAATATCCTGGTTGTTTGATTTGATGATGGTCATTTTAATGTGAAATTTCAGGATAGCCTTTTTGCATGATATGCTGTTTCATTTGATTCATTTTTATTTTGCATGTAATTTCTCAGGAAAGCTTTTTATCATGAATTTGTACTTAAAGGACCATACCAACCATTTTGCATGTTTGAGCCTAATATATTCAATTTTCATACATGTTACCNCTTAAAGGACCATACCAACCATTTTGCATGTTTGAGCCTAATATATTCAATTTTCATACATGTTACCTTACCGACAATCATTTCCCAAAGGATACTACTGGAACAGTGAGTTAATTTTTTTTTTTCCAGACTGCCATTGGTTTCAGTTCATTCTGGTATACGCTATTAAAATCAACTTGTTGATATATTTTAAATGTTCTTGGGATAGGTAATCCATCATTGCGAACAACATGTGTATTCAGGATTTTTTCGAAGTTTGGAAATTTTAGCGATTAAGAGCAATAAAAAGTGTGAAGTGAATGTATGTCTCCACCAGGGTATATATTCTCAAAAGAAGGCCTGTGTATATCAAAAACTTTTAATGGCCTTGACTGCATAATGCAGCGTAACTATTAGCAGGCAAAACATTGATTTTGCAGGTGGGTGTATCACTTGAATATTTGATTTTGAAACATAAACATTAAGAGATTTTGCAAAATATCAGGAAAACTGAAATGTGGTTTTATCCTTTGGGAAATGATTGCCAGTAACCTTGTGTGTATAAAAATTGAATATATTAGGCTCAAACATGCAAAATGGGTGGTATGGTCCTTTAAAATAGANTGTATAAAAATTGAATATATTAGGCTCAAACATGCAAAATGGGTGGTATGGTCCTTTAAAATAGAAACTAAAAATTTAGTCAAGGCAATTTTGAAAACAAAATATTGGCTGGATTCTGTGTATGAAATATTTTAATTAGTCATTTTTATATTTATTGTATCGTAACAGTATTGATCAGCATCACTGTAATTGTGCCAATGTTCACCAAAAGGCCAAATTTACGCTGCTGTCCCCAGCCCAGATGTTGTATTAGCTATTAAAAATAACATTTAAGATTTACAAAATTAATTAGACACAGATTTAGCTTTTCATGTTCTTAAAACCAAACCAAAGAAAATATTCAGTGTTATATCTGTGTTTTGGATCTGAATCTGGGTTCATTTGTGTGTGAGGTTGTGTAAATGTGTGTCCATGTATGGAGGCTGTGCATGTCGTGACAGCACAGATGTTGACATAGTTACTCTGCTGATGGGAACAGAAAGAGAGACACAGCTTGAGAAGCAAAAATAGAGCTGACGTGGTTCAGAATGAGTGAGAAGTGATGGCTCACTTTATGCTTGTTCTGGTGACATTTCCAGTCTGACAGTCCAGAAACGAATACCAAAAGAGAGAAATGTATTTCAAACAAAACAACAGCTATTCTGCTCTATTTCATGATGGACTTTGATAGTTGCTCTTTTTTTGGCTTCCACATAGGAAATAATTGTGACCTCTTGAAGTCTAACACAGATCAATTATCTTATGTTTTTACGTCAGACTCACCTTGTTTCCACCTGGCTGAGAAAAGGTCAGAGAGGTGGCTGATTGCAGAGGTAGAATCCACCGGGTTGGAGATGGTGTAGGTCTGAGCAGTAAGTGAAAGTAAAAAAAAAAAAAAAAAAANAAAAAAAAAAAAAAAAAAAAAGAACAATAAGGACTCTTAATTTTGTGATCGTAACTGGATAAAAACATGAATTTGCTTTTATTTCAAAAGAAAAAGGAAATTTGCTGATGGTGGTGGCATGGAAAGTAATTCAAACATGTACAGGGAGATTAAATGTGCAATATGTTGTGGAAAATAGCAGAATGTTTGGTGTGACATAAGCAAAACGGGCTGTGTTAAAGATTGTGTGGGATTCTCATTTGTACGCTTGCTGAAAGCAGAAACGTGCATTCCAAAATTAGTATCTGCTTCCCGCTTCCATTTGTTCTGATTCAACATGAAAGTAGTTCACAGTGACTGAGAGATTAATTCAGATTATTCTTAATCTCTAGGGGATATACAGTGCAAATAACAGTTTAAGATAATAATATACTGCATCATTAGCATAATATTTAGAGCAAATCCTACAATTTACCTTATAGCAATCTCATAAATATAATGATGCCAGGGAAGTTTAACCTGATTATAGAAGGTAAAAGTCATTTTTCAGTGAAATGAAAAATCCTGCTGTACCATTAAGCTGTGATGCTTAGGCCTTGTTTTTTCTGAGGCTGCAGCCCCCCCACTGGGCCCCACTAGCCAATGGTTTCTCCCCATGATCCCTGCATTTCTGTCACAGGCTTCAAGTCTAATTTGTAGTCATTTGCTCCAGAGACCAGCGTCCCAGATGAGTCTGGCTAAAAGCAGAACCCAGGTCTGTACGGATCTGCTGCGACCTCCTGTCAAAGCTTGACCTCAGAAGAAATCAACTCCTGTAGCCACATATGGCTTTGAAATAAATTGGTTCTACTGTAATTTATTTCATTTGTTTCCTGTATAAACTGCCCTCAGTGTGAATGACTAGATGTTAAAGGAGCATATCGTTGATTTTTGCATGTTTGCAAATTAAATACAACCTGCATACGTGTTCCATTACTGCCAATCATTCTCCAAAACGTACCACTGAGTGGTGAATTTTAGATTTGCTTTTCCTACCTTCCAGACTGCCATTGACTTCAGTTAATTCCATTACATTAAAATCAACTTGTAGAGACTTGAAATGTGCTTGAGATAAGATCACAGCAAAGCAAACGCTGTTTTTATTATTTGTCGAAATTACTTAATTAAATGATCCAACGTGGAGCCACACGGGAGATAATGTATGTCTCCGCCAGGGAATATAGTCCCAGAAAAAGACTGTTTTTAGAGATAATTAAAAACTACCATGCCTTTTACATTTAGATGGGTGTTAGTAGGTGAAACATTGAATTTTAAGGTGAGTGTATGACCTGTACATTTGATTTTAAAAGATTAGGGGATTTGATAAAATCTCAGAATCCCCAAAATCAGAAACTAAAATATGGTTTTATGTTTTGGAGAATGGCTATCGGTAACGTGTGCAGGTAGTATTTGTTGGGCTTAAACATGCAAAATCACCAGGATGGACTTTTTAAATAGCTACACTACAGGCCAGAATTTTGACCACCCGCAGATTAAAAAAAAAAAAAAAAAAAAAATCATCAATACACTGTTTGTTTTACACTTTATTACACAGGAAATGACAAAAATATATAAAATACATGTAACAAATTAGTTTTCAAGAAGAATTTGGCAATGAGCACATGATGTAGCCACTATGGCTTAAGAAATGATTTTTAATGAAGGACTGTATTAGTGCAGCACTCCAGTTGTGTTCCAACTCCCTTGCAGATGTGTTTTAACTTTCTGTTCAATAGCTGCTGTCTGCCTTCTCCCACATCATTTTGGAATGAACTTGCTACAGAGTCTGCTCATGCTAAATGGGGGGTGGCCTCAAACTTCTGGCCTGTAGTGTACATCTACAAAGTAACACTATTCAGCAACCAAATGACCGCAAAAACGTCCCATTTATGCTTTCCAACTTTATTGTCCCTACATAGTATAAGCTATTATAAACAGACACCCACAGATAAAAGAAGCACATACACATGCAAACCCAGTCAGCTTCTGCTGAACCCCAGATACACTATTTATCCTCTTTTAGTGTAGCACTTGAGGTGATAATAAATGAGCAGAGATACATTTTTACTACTTTGTACTTCTTTGAGGTTGACAGGGCAATATATAGCAGTAAGATCACACATACTGTGCGATTTGTACCATATGTGCATGCAGCAAATTCTTCTTCTGTGCACTGAAAACACTCCATGATGATTACTTCTCTCATTGCTATAACCTGCTTTGTTGGTGACTAATAGGAGATTGCTTTGGGAAGCAGTTTGAGTGAGTTGCACAGTCGGTCCTAAGATGTTTAAATTGAACTGGCAAGCTTGAGAGCAGAGCTACAGCGGCACAAAGCAACAGTGGAACAACTGAATCTGTGAGGAACTGAGAGTTGATATTATGCTGCACTAAATTAGTGGATACATACTATAATTTGTATAGAGTTGCCATCAATATCCTGTTCTGTGTAGTGGTATTGGGGTTATTATGTGGCTTATTATTAACAAATCAAAGACTGTTTCATTCCCACCATCTCACCTGGCCTGAGATTTGATTACCATATGCTCTCCACGCCGCAGACAGCGCTGCATTTGAAATCCAATTAGCCGCAGAGCAAAATGCCTGCCAGCTGACAGCGGTGACAGCCCATTCAGACGGTAACATTTAGCCCAGGCAGACAGGTGCATCCGATCCGTGTGTGTTTGCATGTAAATTGGTGGCGCGCTTTGTTTCTGCTGACTTTTATTAAGCATTCAGAAGGTCTGTGTTAAACAGAGTTATCTGACAGGTGTTTAGCAGGGAGAGATTCTTGAAAGCAGCTTGTCATAAGATTATCAGATAAGACAGGGAAGAAAATTTAGAAATATGATCTTGTTTAGATTTACAGCTTTCAGATTTACAGTGTATTTACAGTGTATTAATTGTATTCTAGAATAACTCTTGTATTTGGTGGCAGTTCCAGCGCTGAACTCAAGTCAATGGGAAAATTGTATAATTTGCATAAAGTTGTGCAAAATCAAAATGGTCTGTTTATATGAAGAAAACTAGAAGAGATAGTTCACACAATGTCACTTGCTATTATTATACATGAAGATAAGAAAAGTACAACATAATACAAATCAGGTTGTATTTCATAATGGAACGGCATCCAGGAATGCAAAATATGAGCTACACAAACTTATCTGATCTGTTGCTATTTACCCAAAGAACAGAAATCTAAAGGTGAGTGTCACACTGACATCTTAGGAAAATATTCGTTTTAATTGCAAGAATCAAAGCTCAATATACAGACACAACGTTCTGCTGCATAACAAACACAAGATTTCCCGCTCTGCTCTTGTTTCTCTATCGGTTAATAAGATGCCAAGCAGTTAATGAGGGCTGTCAGTCTGACGAGCAGGTGCAACGTTCTGCAGGATTCTTTTCCTTAATTAGTGCATGTCACAGTCACAGCAGAATAGATGGCTAAAGGTCCATTCCATTCTCCAAAATGCCATTTCTAGAGGAAGTGAAGGCATAAACAGGTGTGTGTATGTGGGTGTGTGTGTGTGAGAGAGAGAGAGAGAGAATCTGTTTCTCAGCTGGACCATTACATGACTCACTTCTCTGCCACAGTCATTCTGTCCTTCATTTCAGCGAAGAGTATTAAGGAATATTAAGGCTTTCCATACTCAAAATTAACTTTAAAGATACATTATTTCTTATATACATCGTTATATTAATCTTATGTTGTTTTAATTACTCTGTCAGGTAAACCAAATGCTGAGAGAAAGCTCAAATATTTGTACATTCAGGTGTTTGATTACTTGTGCTTACACACAGACACTCCCTCCTGATTACACTTGCACACACACACACCAAAACATGCCAACACACACGTCCTCTTTTAATTAAACAGGTAATCCTCCCTCATATTCCCACAGCACAGAGGCTGCTGAAACACACGCTTTTAGAGAGAGAGCAGCTTTGATTCAAATGCACATGAGCTGAGCTTATCAGCAGGGGTCGTTTTGCAGCAGAGATGATCAGAATACACTGAGGTGCTGGCGGGTTGTGGGTTCAGTCTGTCTTTAGGGCTTTTTCCATCTTATTGACTCTACGTTTCAGCCATTCTTTCCTCCATTATGTCAAATACAGAAGGAATGCTGGAAAAAAAAATTAATGAAATGGTAAGAAAGCTAATTTTTTTATCACATTCCTCCTGAAGAAAGGGTTAAGTGGGCAACAGCCAGAAAGTCGCCTTGGTACCAGTTCAGGTTAAAAGTTTAGATTTAAAGTATGTATTACAGTGGACAAAAAGTAACAATGAGAAGTTGTACTGCATTCTGTAGAAATTGATTCAGAGAGGAAGAGTGACGCTTCATTATAGATCCACAGTGGACCAGAAGTTGAGCAACATTTTTCATCTACTCTAAAGTTTAGGCTTTATTTTCCTCTAGAGGCTAGTTATCCTCACTACGTCTGAAAACAGCCCAGTGCGTCTCTGTTTCAAACACAAAACGAAGTGCTTTTTAGGTTTCAACTTTATCTTAACTGCCAAATCACAACTCGGTGCAAAGGTACGGCATCAATCACTGAAACATTACATGTGTGCATGTGAGCGAGAGCTTTAGTGTGCTCAGCTCTGGACTACATTAAGGTAAATGTCAACCTTTTGAGGTACAGCTGTATTTTTTCTCCAGCTTTCACCTCTTGGGACAAGAGCAATCAAACATGGCAGTTGGAAATAGGCCTATAATAAAGCAAAGTCCCTGCAGTCGTCCTGCTGTGTTAGCTCGACTTAATCTTGTTTGACCCTTCATCACACTTTCTATGCCTGTTTTTTTAGTTAGACTATAATGTCTGTGTTTACTGTAGTAATTATGAGTCGACTTTCAAATCAAGTTTATTTATATAGTCCAATATCACATACGTCTAAAAGGGCTTTGCAGGCCCACACAGCAATGGTTCCTGACCCAGTCCAAGTCTATGAAGATGAGGAAGAACTCCCAAAAAACTTAATCATGTAAGGCAAAAATGGAAGAAACCTCAGGAGAGGCAATTCAAAGAGAGATTCCTCTGCTGGAATGCTCAGGTGTGCAGTAGGAGCCATAGGTGGGGAAGCAGACAAATTACAAAAATGTAAAAATAACAAAACATTACAGGGTGGTATAAAACAGCAGATAAGAAGTGATCCAGTAATTTAGGGTGTAGTAATTTATGTAAAGTAATAGTGATAAGTATGTCTTTGTTATAAAATGAACGCAGACTGACATGAAAAAACAGGTGGCGGCAAAAAGGAGGGCAAAGAAGCTGGCCTAGTTAAGATACACAGAGAACTGTCCATGGTGCTGACTCCAATTCATCTCTCTCTCTCTCTCTCTCTCTCGCTCTCTCTCTCTTCAGCTGGTGCTTTATCGTGTGACATGCAGACTATGGCAGAGGGTGACAAGATGAATTATATTTTTCAACCACAAAAATAACAGTGTGATAAGAACACACAGTACTATATGGTAGTATGAATTGCTGTAATGTGAAGCAACAATCAACACATTTATCTCTCTCTCTCTCTCTCTCTCTCACACACACACACACTCACACAAAGCAGCAGTNCAACACATTTATCTCTCTCTCTCTCTCTCTCTCTCACACACACACACACTCACACAAAGCAGCAGTGAAGCAGAAAAAAGCTCCCTTCTTTACCCCAACTTCTCTCTCTCTCTCTCTCTCTCTCTCTCTGTCTCTCTCTCTCTCTCTCTCTCTCAGTTCATTTCAGGTCACAGCATATCTATTTTACTATAATGCTGATTTTGAGATATTCTCGGTCTTAATGTACTCTGACTGTGATCATCAGAATACAAACATCTAAAGATGAATGATTGGGAGCCCACAGAATAATTAACATGTGACTCACTTGTGATTTGCCCTCTCTCTCTCTCTCTCTCTCTCTCTCTCTCTCTGAGGGGATCGTAGTTTGTTGGTTGGTTGCAGCAGTATATTCACAGCCATATATCTGTCTGTCTCTCCGCCTCTCTCGGTCTCTTTCCGTATGCATCAGCCGGCCTGTCGTCTCTAAACACGGAGGTGAATGAAGTGCTCGGTAATGGAGACTTCTGTACACCGGGGCTCCAGCGTTTCCCCCNACACGGAGGTGAATGAAGTGCTCGGTAATGGAGACTTCTGTACACCGGGGCTCCAGCGTTTCCCCCCACCGGAGACACACAAACGCACCGGACAAATAAGGCGTTAAAGGACAAATACCGGGTCGTTTCCAACTGAAGCTTCCCGGTGTTTGATATTTCTTCCTGTTTCTCTTTTACACCAACATACCTTCAGAAACAGATGCTCTGGACGGGAAGTTACGGACAAAAACACGGATAAATCTTCTAAATCGTCTCATCCAGTTTCCACGGGGCGCTCGTACCCGCAGGTAAAAGCTTTTCCACGGAGCCCAAACTGTTGATTTACTGGTTGTTGTTTCGTGTTAAAATGCGAGTGAATGTTTTTTTTTTTTTTTTNTTTTTTTTTTTTTTTTTTTTTTTTTTTTTAAACATGTGAAGTGAAATGTCTTAGGAGTGCGAAGTCTGTGGAAAGGTGACTCATGCTCATTCAGATGCTGTCAAAGCTGGCGTGGAATCGCCGTTCCCGTCGCGCCGCTGCAGTTTCAGCAGATCCACGGGTTGTGGGGTATTTGGTGATGGTTTTACAGGGACGTGGGGCTGTTTGGTTAAAATATGAGTGGGCGATCTGTCTATAGGATGATGCTGTGCGTCTGACACGAAGCGGCGGCTCCTCCGCGTTCTTCCCAGCCAAACATTCTTTCTGACAGGTAGAAAATGCGTGAAGGAGACGTGGAGCGTTGGATGATAATACCCGATGATAATGTTTGTTCTCACGTTGCGTTATTAAAGATGTTTTACTTGCTTGTACGCATTTTCCCGTGTCAGCTTGGAAACTACAATATGCAATGACTCATAAATATCAGTAGATTCCTATATAAGCATTCAGAGCTTGTGCTGTATCTGTACTCAGTGGCCAGAAAAAAAAATATTAACAGCTGTTCATTGTAGTACAATCCAGTAAAACAGTCCTGTAATAAACACTAAGTTATGAAACTAATAACTTTGAGTTGTTGATGTTGTGTCACAGAGGTGTTTATTCAGGTCTGTGCTCATTTTTAAGGCTGCAGTCTGAGTTTTTGTTTTACTGGACAGCATTATATTGCACCATGTTTCTGAAATTTTGGCTCCTGCCATAAATGAATGAGATGGACAAAATATTAGAAACACCCTTAAATATGATGCAATTCAAATACTGTAGATGGAAAGTATGCTTTAAATTTTTTGCATAATACATTTTTACAGGATCATTCTTGGGGCTGTTAGGTATAAACTAGGTCTTTTTTTTTTTTTGCAGTGGTGCATGACATTTGGCTCCAGGTTGAATGTTTTTAAGGTCATATGATGCCAGAAAGTCTGCAAGGCTTGAAAAAGAGCAGCTTCATCTGCACTAATGTCAAGTGGCTCTGAGACTGGAGAAATTAGTTTTAAATGCCTGTCTCTCTTCCATTTTGGTCATCAAGAGGCAGATCATGTTTACTGGTTAAAAACACTCTTAGTCTGTTTATTCCACTGACGGTGACAAATAGAATTGCCATCCTTTTAGGATGCATGAAAGGATTAATAAGGCCTGATATTTAATGAAGGGTAATGCATGCAAATACAATTTTAATGTTTTACAAGTGATGGTAAATAGAGCTGCTGAAGCATCAGAACATGTAGCCTACGTCCAGAAATAATGATTTAAGGCAGACTGTCAGTCTAATATTTACATTGTCGATTATTCCACAAACTCAAATGATCCAGCTCTACCTAATCAGCTGTTACTTTTCCCTGGCATGGCTGAGTGGGACCAGCTCGAAATGTGGAGAACAGAGGAGACATGAGAGCTCGGTTTGCAGTGAAACCAAGAAAAGCAAACTTTATGATAAGCATATGTAATATAAATGATCTGATTATTCCTGTTTGACAAAAAAAGGAAGCCCCACACCACTGAATAATCCACATTAAACATGGTATCATCTGCTAACCAGTAACAATTTTAATCACATTAGCTTCAGTGCAGCGCTACTTTATAGAATGGATATGAGTGAGGTGTAATCACTTTATGTTCTGCATCATTCACAGGCTTCTGTTCCATCACATTAACATTGGATTTAGGTCTAGCTCCCCTTTTAGCACAGCCTTTTGTGTGACCTGAAAAGCATCGTGACTGCTGAGTGAGTGGCCTCAATTTGCTGTGGCTAAAAAAAAACCCAAAAAACTAACCCATAGCCATTTATGTCCATCTTCTCTCTCTCTCTCTCTCTCTCTCTCTCTCTCATATACACACTGTACCTCTTTNTCTCTCTCTCTCTCTCTCTCTCTCTCTCTCTCTCTCTCTCATATACACACTGTACCTCTTTCCCTCCTGCTAGTATAGACTCACTCAAACTGTGTCTCATCGCATCCCATCATTCTAAGCAGCACTCTGCGCTCTCTTCTCTCCTCCCCTCGTTCACACATGTACATGTAGGCATACACGAAGAAGCAACCAGCCCACCGCCACATAGGACACTACTAAATAAAATTCAGTCTTCCTGCTTTTCCATTTGTACTCCTATCCTGCCCTCATATGCATCATAAGTCAATTTGACATTACCAGACTTTTCTTGGTTTATTTGGTACTGACTCCGTTGCTGGACTGAGTGGATTGTTTACATGATGACCTCTTTGACCTTAAAACACAATCATATCATGATTTAAATTCGGCAAGATTACCAGTATTTTAATGCCAGAATCTATATGGAAATAACCAGTCACACCAAAATAGAATTTCCTAATCCCAGTGGTATTCCAAGGGCAGATTATTTCCTTTATTCGTGCAGTGATTCTGTTTTAGTAGGTTGCCATATTGCAGAGAGCCATTTAAATGTATAGAGCAGTCTGGTATTAAATATCTGCAGCATTGGGGGTGTGCATTCAGCAGCTCAGGGGTGGCTGGATTACACCATATTGCATCAATGGAGGGATGGAAGAAAGAGAAAAAAAATCTTTTCATTCTTTTCTTGTTTGCCAGATTGTGAGTTTTTGGAGTGTGTGACCTCATACTTAAGTGGCTGTTTGCATGGTAAATGTAAGTTATAACATTGGTGGTTAAAAAGATACAAAAAGTTTAAGCTAAAGCTCAAGGATGAAAACATAGAAGGCTGCACAGCTGCACAAACTGATAAACTAGCAGCAGTCTATATTTAAATGGCCTCAGTAGAGAGATAAGATGTCATCGTTCCCTCTGTTTGGTAATTGTGTCCGCAGAGGAAACCAGATCTTTCAGTGTCCTTTATTTGTTCTCAAAAAGCGGTGGCTTTTTAGCAGCAAATCAGAGCTTCGTTTTTGCATTTTTACAATAGTGGGTATTTTTGTGAAGTATTTTTGAATTGAAAGTGAAAAGAAACCTCACATTTGAGAAATGTATTCATTGTCAAAATGAATAATTTAAGCTGTGAAAATGTCAAGCAACCACCCTGTTCTCTGTTTACCAAGGAGATATTTGCAGTCACAAGAGCTGTAGAAGGTGAAATAATAGTGAGAGGTTGGACACCAAGCAAGCTCATAATATGTTAGAATGAAATCAACGAGAATACTATGTGTCATCCTAACTAATATGTTGTTTAGGAGAATGCAGTGGTTGCCATAAAGGATAATTGAATTGAATGAAAACAGTTTCACAGATTAAGTTGAGCCATAATTCACACGTTGTTACTGATCACAGAATGTAACACTAACGATCACAAAATGTCATGTAAATTCACTAATTCATTAGCATCAGTGCTGCATTTCACTGTAATTAGTGTATCTTCCTGAGCTCTTTTCCTTGCTTACTTTTTCTCACTTCATCTTCATTTCTGCACTGTACAGTGTACCCATTTAGAATACCTGTCAGACATCCATATTTCATCTGTCATTTTCACTATCTAAATGCTTCTATCTTTGCCTAAAACCCAACAATTAGAACGTGGCCGTGCAGCCCTCCCTTTCCCAACCTCCCACTCTTCTCTCCTGAAATCAAAGCGGTGGAGTGAGGGTGAAGCTGACACCAAGTTAGACACTTCTGACATCAATTAAATTCTCTTCTACCTGTCCAAAACCAACACTATCTACTCTAATTAAAGCTTACGTCTCTCTTCCCCACAGGCTAAGGAAGGGGGGCCAAGCCCTCTTTTCACCTGACCTCAAACTAATAGCTGCGCTAGCCGTATTTCTGCGGGGTGGCAGGGTTGGCACAGGTTCAGGCTGGCAAGGGGTACCAAACCGCTGAGGCTGAGTTAATTCTTCTCACAGCTTGATGTGTGGCTCAGGTTTGTGTAATGCTCGGAAATAATTGCGCTGCATTAAAGGCGCAATCTGTGATCCAAATGTAAAGAAAAGGAGCCCATACCACCAAAATTCAAACACAGGACTGGAACCTGCTTCTGAAATTGACTGAGGTCTTTTCATTTACAAACTAGCACTAAACAAAAAGTAAATCTGAGATATAAAATTTTTATTACACTGATTTTTTTTTTTTTTTTTNTTTTTTTTTTTTTTTTTGCATCAGTTAAAAAAAAGCAGTAACAAAAAACCTTATTGAGAGAAACACACGATTGTTATTTTGCATTTATGTCAACATTTTTTTTTTTTAATTTCTCATGTGAATAAGACTGTAATTTATGTCAAAAATTACTCATTGGGCCTTTAATGGTGCTAAATGGATTGGTTTTTGTGCACACAGCGGTCAAAGATTTAAGGAAGAATTCAAGGTGTTATATATTTATTTCTGCAATACTGAAATTTTCAGTGGTAGTGAACGTCTCATCCTGCATAATGTTTGTGCAGCAAGTTTTAGTCTTAATCCCAGATAAAATGTGGTTCAGGTTTGGAAAACACAGCTTCACAAATGTAAAGCTGTACATGGAATTGTCATTTGGTGCAAAATCAGAGGAATCTGGTCAGATATGGTAAAAGTTCAGATTTTGGTTTCAGAAGTAATCACAGGTACAACATTCACATGCTGTTACATGTTGCTTATTTACTTAAATAGCCAGCCTGTATATTTGGCTTTTGTAGCTTTTATAAACTTTTTTATGGGCCGTTTGAGGCCCTAAAAGAACTCTACATATTTTACACATCGAATTTATTGCTGTTGGAAAGCAACATTAAGTGAATACAACTGTGTAAAGGCTTTTGTGAAATTATAGGGAGATGTGCAAAGATGAGCAGCAGTATGGTTTCATGCCAAGGAAGAGTACTACAGATGCAGTATTTGCTTTGAGGATGT